>JBBEOF010005447.1:0-14327 GCA_037576055.1 Fusarium sp. M6JPR69
ATTACTAAGCTTATAGCTTTAAGCTTTTTTAAAATTAAAATAAATATTATATATTTTATTATATAATATATAATAATTAATATAATATTATAATTTTTATTATTATTATATATTTTTTTTAATAAATTAATTATATAATTAAAATTAAACTTTTAAAATAAATATAATAAAATTAATAATAATTAAAATTTATTTTATAATTTATATCTTAATATATAAATATCTTAATATATTAAATAACTCTTAATATATTTATAAATATTATTTATTATATTTAATTAATAAAATCTTTTTTTATTAAATCTAAGGTCTTTTAAATATTTATATATTTTATACTTAGATTATTATAATATTAATAAAATATCTTTAATCTTAAAGCTTTTTACTTTAAGATAATGAATTAATCTTTATATTATAATAATCTAAGTTTATTAATAATATAGCCTTTATATTTATTAATAATCTTATATATTTTATTTTTTAGCTTTTTATATTATTAATCTTAGCTTTATAATTTCTTAATTAATATTTTAAGCTTTTTAAAAAGTAATAAAAAAAATATTATTTTTATTAAGTTATTTTATATTAAGATATAAAATATATTACTTTAAAATAATAACCTTAGCTATAAGTAATTCCCTAGAGACTTAATTAAAGCTTTTTATCTCTTAAGTAATTTATTATATAATAATTTTTTTTTATTTAGTTTTTTAATACCTAATAATAAGTATAAATATAATATAATAAGTATTATTTTTTAATATATATTTATTATAAGAGATAAGGCCCCTTAATATAGCTTTAATAATATATATATATATAGCTATAATTAAGGTTTTACCCTTAAGGCTAATAATAAGGTTTTTATTTTTAGGCTAATATTAGATATTAAATTTAAAAGTATAAAGTTTATAGATTTATTTTATTAATTTATTTCTTAGCTCTTTTAATAATACCTTTATAATATTTATAAGGGCTTAATAATTAATAAAAATTAAGAATTTCTCTAAGAGGCTATATAAGTAATAACTTTAATATTTAATACCATTAATTATAACTAATAACTATTATTACTTTATAACTTTATATTATTTTATATTTTAAAGCTTTTATAATTAATAAATAATAAGTTATTATTAATAATTTATTAATTAAATAAAAATACCTAAGATTATTTTAATTAATATATTTATTTTAATTTAAATTTACCTTAATAAGTCTTAATACTAAAAAATAATTATAAAATAAAAAATATATTTTAAGCTTTTAAAGGTATTATTAGTCTTTATAAGCTAATTAAAGTTATTTATTTTTGTTATTTTTAATATTATTTAATCATTTTATTAAAAGGTATATTATTACTAAGTAATATATATAAAATTTCTAATAAAACTTATAAAATCCTAAGAAGATTTATATATCTTTAAAAGTAATTAATATTAATTATTTTAGTATATATAAGGTATTATTAAGACTTAATATATTATTATTAGCTATTAGGGTAAGACCTTAGTTATATTTATATATATATATATTATAAAAATTATATTAAAAGGCTTTATTTATTAATAAATATATATTAAAAAATAATATTTAATATATTATATTTATACTTATTATATAATATTAAAAAACTAAATAAAAAGAAATTATAATATAATAAATTACTTAAAAAATAAAAGATTTTAATTAAATCTCTAAGGAATTACTTATAATTAAGGTTAATATTTTAAAATAATATATTTTATATTTTATTATAATATAAATTATAAAAGGTAAAATAATTTTTTTATTATTTCTTAAGAAGCTTAAAGTATTAATTAAGAAATAATACAGCTAAGATAAATAATATAAAAAACTAAAAAATAAAATATATAAGATTATTAATAAATATATAGATTATATTATTAATAAACTTAGATTATTATAATATAAAGATTAATTAATTATTTTAAAATAAAAAGCCTTAAAATTAAAGATATTTTATAAATATTATAATAATCTAAGAATAAAATATATAAATACTTAAAATATTTTAGATTTAATAAAAAAGAATTTTATTAACTAAGTATAATAATTAATATTTATAAATATATTAAGAGTTACTTAATATATTAAGGTATTTATATATTAAGACATAAATTATAAAATAAACTTTAATTATTATTATTTTTTTTATATTTATTTTAAAAAATTAATCTTAATTTTATAATTAACTTATTAAAAAACATATATAATAATAATAAGAATTATAATAATATATTAATTATTATATATTATATAATAAAATATATAAATTTAATTTAATTATAAAAAAACTTAAAGCTATAAGCTTAATAATATTATTATATAAATATATAAAAAGCTATTTTAATATACTTAAAGATATAATAAATAATAAAAATAACTTTATTATTAATAAATTCTTAATGAATTTAATAAAAAAATAATATTTTATTAATTATTAATTATTTATTACTTATTAATAAATAAATAAATAAAATACAAATATTAAATTTTAAAGAAATACCTAAGGGTATATATAAGATATAAGCTTATATATTAAGTAATATAACTCTTAAAACCTATTTTTATATATAATAATAATTTATATTTAATAATTAAGATCTAATAAGGTATTATATAAGTATTACCTAAGGTATATTAAATATATTCCCTTAGAGGTAAAAATAAATATCTAAGGTATTATTAAGTATTTAAAATTATTTAGTAAGATATATAAATTAATAAGAGATTAATAAGATAATATTTTAAAATCTTAATATAAATATTATAATATAAGGTATAAATTATAAATATATTATTAAAGATAATATATTAAAGTATTTATAAATAATTAAAAGTTTAAATATTTTTAATTAGCCTTAAGATTCTTTAAAGTTAAAATTCTTATAAGATATAATATATAAGCTTATATTATAAATTTATTAAAAATTTATTAATATCTATATAAATAGTTTATATATAATTTTTTAAATTATAAAATAATTAGCTAAATAATATTATAATAATAAAAGCCTTATTAAAGCTTAAAACTAAGCTTAAAGAATAAAAAATAATAAAATAGTAAATTATAAGCTTATTAATAAAATAATAAATTATAAGCTTATTAATAAAATAGTAAATTATAAGCTGATTAATAAAATAATAAACTATAAGCTTATTAATAAAATATTATTTTATTTTATAAAATAAAAAAATTAATTAATTAAATATAATACTTAAGAGCTTAATTATTTATTAAAAAATATTAAGATAATAATTAAGAAATATTATAAATTTATAAAAAGAAATTATAAAAAATAATATATAATTAATAGCTTAATAAGATATTTATAAAAAAAATAAAAATATTAATTATAAAAAAGACTTAAATATAAAAAATAAATAATAAAAACTATAATTAAATAAATTATAAAAAAATAATTATTATTAAGCTAGTATTAAATATAAGTTAAAAACTATAAAGATTAAAATAAAATTAGAGATAATTACTAAAGGGTTAATAATATTAAAGTTAGAAAAATTAATATTAAAATTATTATTATTAATAAGCCTAGGGTTAATTAGGCTTTTATTCTTAGCCTTAGCCTTATTATATATAAAAGCCTAAGTACTATAAGCTCTCTTAAGAGTAAAAGAAATAAAAAATAAGTTATTATTATTATTATTATTATTATTATTATTATTATTATTATTATTATTATTATTATTATTATTATTATTATTATTATTAAGGTATTATATATTATATTAAATAAAAGAAATACTAATATATATTATAATATAAATAATAATAAAAATATTAACTAAAGTATTATTAAGGGAATATATAATAAATAACTAAGATAAATTATAATAAAAAAAATAAGCTTTTTTTTTATTAAAAATAGCTATAATATTAATTAATTAAAGGTAAATTAATATATAATAAAAAAAATAAGGCTTAATATTAGTATAAATATAAATAAGCTAAGTAATATTAATAAGATTATAAATCTTAGTCTTATTAATATAAACTTAGGCTTATATATTAAATTAATAAGAAATAAAAGGTAAAAGAAAAATAGACTTATATTTATAAGGATATAAATAAATTAGAGCTTATAAGTATAAATAAGCTTAATAAGCTAATAGCTAATTATTATTTAATTATTAATATTTTTAATTAAGTTAATATATTAATCCTTAATATTATTCTAAGTAATATTATAATTATTAAGGGTAATAATATAGTATTAAATAATAATATAAGAGGTTATTAAGCTAATACTTATTAAAAAGTTAATATTATTTAAGTAATATTCTTAAAGGGTAATATAAAAGTTTAAATATTACTAAGTAATACTAAGAAGCTTATTAAAAATCTAAGTTAAAAGTTAATAATATAAAGCTAATAAAATAATTAAAAAAACTTATAATATTATATCTCTAGGTATAATAATTATAATAAATATAAATAATATTATAAATATTAATAATATATCTTAAGTAAATATCTTTATAGATATAAGTAAAATAATTAAAATATTAGTAATAATTAGCTTATTATTTAAAAAAACTAATAGTATTATTAAAGATATAATAAGGCTTAAAGATATAAGTAATAATATTAAAAGTAAATATTATAAAAAAGAAATTTAGATATTATTAAAGGAAAATAAAATATATAAAAAAACCTTAATAAAAAAATAAAATATTATTATAATAAAAAGAATTAAAATAAAATATATTAAGTAATAAATATTATTTATTTAATAAATATTAATAAACTAAAATAAAAATAAAGCTTTAATAAAATTAATAATATTAAAAAATTAATAAAATATTTTTAATTATTATATTATAATAAAAAGAAAATAAAAATTAATTTAATATAATAAAAATAATATATTAAAGAGCTTTTATTAAGGCTTTATTTATAAACTTAAAAACTTAAAAAAAATACTTTAAAGCTTTTTTATTTACTTAAAGATCTTAGGGACTAAGATCTCTAGAGGGAAGGTAATTATAAGGATATAAGATACCTATTAAAGCTGCTAACTAATTAAGATAACCCTAGCTAAATATTATATATATAGGGACCTCCTAAAAGCTTTATAGCTAAGCTATTATTAAAGGCTTAGTAAATTAAAGTCTTATATATATTAGAGACTTATTTTTAAGTTATAATTTTACCTTAATCTAGCTATTAAGGCCTATTATTTTATACTTTTTTAATTACTATGTATTTTTATATAAATATATATAAAAATTTAAGTTTAAATTTTATTTATTTTAGTTTTTTATTAAATTAAGCTCTTAGGCTTTAATTTTATTAATTTTTTTAATAACTTATTTTTATTTTAAAGAAACGTTTAATTTAAAAGGTTATTATTATTAATATATATCTTTATATAATATATTTAAGTCTTATAGCCTAGATAGCTATACTTAATATATTTTAATAATAGCTTATTTTTTTTTAATATAATATTAATATAAATATATATAAATTACTAATATTATAATAGCTTTATTTTAATATAAGGCATAAGGGATATATATTAGAGGGATTTGTTTTAAAAATTTCTTTTATCGCTTAGGCTATTAAGGGAATTATAAAATACCTTATTTTTAAGAAGGTCTTTTATAAATAAAATTCTAAAAAAAATAAGCCTATAAGATATAAGCCTAGAACTTTACTACCCTATATCTTAACTTATGCTCTTTCCTATAAATTACATACCTAAGCAATATCCGCCTAGATAAGCAAGATATAAGGGAATATTAATACTGCCCTTTCTGGGCTTATTTCCCTTTTAGGAAGGTCACCTGATCTTAGACTTAGGATTTTATTATAAGCCTAATAACGCTGTTAAACCTATCTCTTTCTATAGGGTATTTCCTATCTAGTTTTTAATATCTTAGTTTAAAACCCTATAGGTTTTAATATCTATTATGCTATAACTCGGCTTCTAGTTATCTATTATTAGTAAGACTAATAGGGCTTTAAAGCCTGGAATTAGGGCTATGTAATAGTATAGCATTTATCTAAATCGAGCTAATATATTCCAAGTAATTTACTATATAAGCTATATACCTATTCTTAGAAATAGTTCCTTAGATCTTTAATTAATATAGATAATAAAAATACTAATTTGAAGCTAGTCTTTTCTATTTTTAACCCTATTATCTATTTGCCCTACTTTTATTGCTCTATGATTCCTTGCCTAGCTAACTAGCTTTATATAAGCACTGATTCCTCTGCCTATTTACCTCCTATTAAGTTAGAGCTTGGGCCAGTCGGGGAAATCACGTGCTTGATCACGTGATTAACTAATCAAAAGAGGTATCTTCTGCCGCGGTTATTAGCTAGTTATCTTTTTATCCTTACGTTAAATTTAACCCCTTTTTCTTTTACTTATTAAGTAGCCCTCGTAGCCTCTAATTAGCTGTGGGTAGTCTATATGTTATGTGTTTATGATCCCTTAATTAAAATAATGCCCCTATATAGGATGAATCTCTGATTAGTCGGATTAGAAGTAGGCTAGCCTAATTAGGAATAGCCTCCTTTATCTAGCTAATTAGAGAGGCACTTCTTAGCTGCCCTGATAAACTCTAGCCTATATAATTTCCCTCCCTTAATTAAAGTTATCACTGCGACTAATTAATTAATTAATTCAATACTGTCATAAAGGCCCTAACCTTCGTAGTTAATTAATAGATTAATGCCTTAATTAGCTAGCTAAATTAGCTTTATAATTAAGCAAGGCAGCTATATTCTAACTTCTCATAGTAGCTATAAGTAGACTTATAGCCTGACCTTCCTTTGCTATAGACCTTGCGTTGCAAGACTTTTAACCTTCAGCCTTTACTTTCTTTCTTTAATTATAGCCTTATAAGCCTCTTTATTAAGAAGTTACTTATTAGATTAATTAATTAATTAACTAAGGAGCTTATAGCTAAAATTAACCCTTAAGGCTATAAGGTAATTTTCTCGTTAAGAGATTTACTATAGTAGCTAGCTAGCTTTTTCTTCCCTTATTTAAAAGCCCCTTTCTTTAGGTTATGATTTTCTTTTTTTTTTAACTTTTCTTTAGCTATAGCTAGCATATTAAAAGAGCCTCTTTTACTATTAGTTAATTAATAGATTATTTAATTAATTACCTAAGAAGTTATTACTATAGCTAATTTATAAGCCTAAGCTACTACCTTCATTACAGGACTAATTCCTTTATAGCAGCTATGAGTAAAAGCTGCTTCTAACCCCTAGCTAAAGCCTTTGTTAGCTAATTAGTAGCTTCCTTTTTAGTAGCTTTAATAGCTATAGCTAACCTACCTTCTTTTTTATAGCCATAAGTGCCGCAATAACCCTTCTTTCCTCGTAGCTAGCCTTTATAAAGGCTACTAGGTTACTTTCTAGCCTAATTAGTTAATTTACTAGGGGAATTATAGCTAAATTAACCCCTATAGCTAAGCTATGACTTGGGCTTATTGGCCCTTTTCTTCCTTTGGCAAGTAAGCCAGCTATAGTCGATTTTAATAGCTGACTTTAACTGATTTTAGCAGCTAAGCCTCTAAACCTCCCGTTAAAGGCAGCCGCAAGAGTCCTTGCCTTGCTATTAATTAATAGCTCAAGAGATAAAATTACTAGGGAATTATTATTATAATTTATCTTTAAAGCTAAGGCTAGCTAGGTAGCTTAAAGTATAAGCTATAATAAGCGATGCTAATTAATATAAAGGCTAAAAGTGCCTTAGTTAGTTAGGCTTATAAAGAAGCTTAGTTATTAAAGTCACTTAATAGCTTAATTAATAGATTAGCTAGGAAATAATAGCTATAATTAACCCTTAGAGCTATACTAAGCCCTTTTTCCTTTATTATAATAAGAAGCTATAGTAGCTATAGTAGCTACAAGGCTTTTATAAAAGCTATAGCTAAAGGGCCTAAGGGCTATTACTAGCTTAATTTATTAGCTAGCTAGTAAATTGCCACTATAGCTAATCTTTATAGCTAGCTAGCAGCTTACTTTCCTTCTTACCTTTTTTTCCCTTTTTTAATTCCTTTAATTACTTTAATTTAGCTACCTTTAGTAGCTATCTAAGGCTATAAGTAACTTCCTTTTCTAATTAAATTACCTCTTCTAGGTAGCTTTAAGAGCTATAATTAGTATATATATAAGAAAGCCTAGCTATAAGCTTCTAAGCCTAGCTATAACTATATAAATACTAAAGTAGCTATAGGCTAGTAATAAGGGAGGAAAAGTAGCTTTTAAAGAGGTTAATTAATAGATTAATTAATTAGCTAGCTAGGCAATTGATATATAAAGCTAAGCTTCTAAGCTAAGCTGCGACCTATATAGATGCTAAAGTAGCTATAAGGCTAGCAATAAGGGAGGCAAAGCTGCGTTTTTTAATATATTTTTAGAGCTTTAAGAGCCCTAGCTAACTAGGTTAATATAAAATACTTTATTTCTAAGAAGGTCTTTTATAAATAAAGTTCTAAAAAAGTAAGCTTATAAGATATAAGCCTAGGATTTTACTACCCTATACTTTAGCTTATGCGCTTTCCTATAAAAAGCTTACCTAAGCAATAACTACTTAGATAAGCAAGATATAAGGGAGTGTCAATACTGCCCTTTCTGGGCCTATTTCCCTTTTAGGAAGGTCACGTGACTTCGGACTTAGGGCTTTTATTATAAGCCTGATAACGCCGTTAAACCCCTCTCCTTCTATAGGGTATTTCCTATCCGGTTTTAAATATCCTAGTTTAAAACGCTATAGGTCTTAGTTTCTATTATGCCATAACTCGGCTTTTAGTTATCCGTTCTTAGCAAAGCTAATAAGGTTTTAAAGCCCGGAATTAGGGCTATCCGACGGTATAACCCTCATCCGGATCGGGCTAATAGATTCCGAGCAATTTGCTATATAAGCTATATACCTTCTCTTAGAAATAGCTCCTTAGATCTTCAACTAATACAAATAATAAGAATACCAACCAGAAGCTGGTCTTCTCTATTTTAACCCTATTACCTATTTGCCCCACTTTTATTGCTCTATAATTCCTTACCTAGCTAATCAGCTTTATATAAGGACTAATTCCACTGCCTACTTACCTCCTATCTCTATTACCTACCCTATAGTCTTTAAAGGCTATATTTCCTCTATTTTTCAGTCTTTTACAGTTAATAATTAAATTAATTAATTAGCTAGTAAGGGAAAATATATATATAGATAAGCTTCTAAGCTAAGCTATAGCCTTATAAGCTAAGTAGGCTTTAAAGGCTAGCAATAAGGGAGGTAAAGCTATGTTTTTTAGAGTATTAAAAGCATTAAGAGCCTAGCTAATTAAGTTACTTAATAGATTAATTAATTAATTAGGCTAGTAATTTATATATATAGCTAAGCTTCTAAGCTAAGTTATAACCTCGCAAGCTAGATAGCTATAAGGCTAGTAATAAGAGAGGTAAAGCTATGTTTTTTAGAGTATTAAAAGCATTAAGAGCCTAGCTAATTAAGTTACTTAATAGATTAATTAATTAATTAGGCTAGTAATTTATATATATAGCTAAGCTTCTAAGCTAAGTTATAACCTCGCAAGCTAGATAGCTATAAGGCTAGTAATAAGAGAGGTAAAGCTATGTTTTTAAGGGGTTTAAGAGCTCTTTTTAGTTAAGTTATTTAATAGATTAATTAATTAATTAGCCTAGGGTTTTATATATATAGCTAAGCCTTTAAGCTATATTATAACTTATCTTTTAAGGCCCTTAAGACTAGCTAACTATAAGCTTAGGCTTTAAGGCTATTTATAATTAGCTCCTTAGCTAGGCTATGATTTTTTTTAACCCCTATAGGGAGGTTAGTTTTAGGTTAGTTAGAGGCTAGTTAATTTAGCTAATTACAGAGCTAAGAAGGCCTTAAGCCCCGCTTTTTTAGCTATAGCCGCTATGATTAAGGGCAATCAGTGGCCACGGGGGGAGGTATAGGTTAGGGCTTAGGCTAGTTAGGGAAATTATATACTTAATCACGTGATTAATTAATTAAAAGAGGTATCTTCCGCTGCGGTTCTTAGCTAGTTATCTTTTTATCCTTACTTTCAAATTAACCCCTTTTTATTCTACTTATTAAGTAGCCCTTATAGCCTCTAATTAGCTATGGGTGGTCTATGTGTTATGTATTTATAATCCCCTAACTATTTCTATTACCTACCTTATAGTCTTTAAAGACTATATTTCTTTTATTTTTTAGTCTTTTATAAGAATAATACCTCTTACTTAGTTATTTAATATTATCTTAGAATTATTTCCTCTTAAGATAGCTATTTTAATTAATAGTCTAAATCTAAAGGTATTATAGCGATAATATAGGCTAGGCAGGGAAGCCTAGCAGAACAATCTAACTAAGCCAGGGACTAAAGGGACTAAACTTTATTTATATTAGTCCTAGGACTAAGAAGTAAAGATATTAGTTTTACCCTAGATTAAACCTTAAAATAATTAGTATATAGATATTATATAAATATATAATATATACTTAATAATAGTTTCTTATATAATAGCTACCCTAACTATTAATATAACTTAATTATACTTAATACATTTAAGTATATTATTAGATATAATACCCTTATTATTTAAGTATAGTATAATTAATTTATTTATTAATATAAACCTAATATAATTAGTTTATCCCTTAGGAATATATATAATTATTATATATTAATAGCTTTTATTTAGAGAATTACTTATATTACGTTAAATAATATTAAATATAATAATTACTTAGGCTACTCCTATAAATAATTACTAATAGGTTTTACTTATTAATTATTTATTAATACCTATTATACCTACCTAGGCTACCTTAATTAATAAAGATATAAGCAAAATAAATAGCTCTAATAATAATAAAAATATTAAATAATTCTATACTTAAATTATTATAAATAAATACTAAAATAAATAATATATATAAACTTATTAAGAAGATAAATAAAACCTAATATATTTAAAATATAAAATATCTAAATAATATCTAGATTATTAATAATATAATAATTATTATTATAAATAAAAAGGATATATATAAAATTTTAAAGCTAAACCCCTTAGAACCTTTTAATAAAATTACTTATAAGCTACTTATATTCTTTAAATAACTAAGGGTATTTATAATATATTACCTAATATAATTTATCTTAGCCTCTAATAAGGTTTAATATATTATAAAAAGACTTAAAAGCTATAATACCCCATAGTTTAAACTTATTATAAGGGAATACTTTATAATCCTAGTTAGCTAATACTTATTTTATATTTATTATCTTTATTTAGACTATAAAGCCTTTAAGGTAGCGCTTTAATAAGCCTTTAAAACTATTAATAAGTAAATATAAGCTAAAAGGGAAATAAAGGTATTTGAATAGACTTAATTTACCTTAAAGTATAAGATAAAATACTTTTAATTTACCTTAAAGCTTAATTAGAATTAAAAACCCTTAATATCCTTATTTTTTAATAAACTTAGGAAAGAAATATAAATAAAACTCTATAACGAGAAATAACTTCATAACCTTATTAATTATATTAATAAAGTAATTAAGATTAATAATTAATAATTCTTATAAAAAAAGCTATAAAACCCTAGGTTTAAGACTAATAAAACTAATAACCTTTATTTTAATATTAATTAAGATAAAAGAAAATAAAATAATACCTTATATAATATAAACCCTAGACCTATAGAACTTAGAGTAACTTAAAAAGATAATAAGGATATTAAATATTATTATTATTATAAGAAGGGCTATAAGATTAATAAATATTATAAGAAAGAATAAGATATTAAGGAAAGATATTATAAAGTAAAGCTATAATAAAACCTCTTAAAAGATAAGAAATACCTAAATATAACTAATTAAGATAATAACCCCTAGATAGCTATTTATATTACTAAGACCCTTAAAATGATATAATAAGGATATAATAAAGTAAGACTTTAACCTAGAGAAATTACTATATCTTATTAAGTTATTTACTTAATAAAGGAATAAGTTATTAATAATTATATAATTAATAATATTATAAAGAAATAATTTTATAAATTAATTAAACCCCTAAAGGTTTATTAATTATATCTTATTAATATAGATATATAAAACCTCTTATTAAAGCTAAATAGCTAAAAGGTAAGTCTTATTAATAAATAATAAATTATTATAGCTATTTAACTAAATTAATACTATAAACCTATTAATAGTAGCTAATATATTAAAGGAGCTTAGATATAATAAGAAATAAATATAAATAGGCTATAAAGGTAATAAGGGGATTTATATATAATGCTTTAAGAAAATAATTATAAAATCCATATTAAAAAAAGAATTAACTTATATTATAAAATTAACCTAGATATATAATATATCTAGCTAACTAGGGAGTAACAAGATATAAATAAAGTAAAAGATATATATATTTATATATATTATAGAGAGCTTATTATAAACCCTTAATAATTAGAACCCTAATATAACCTATAAGATAATACTTAAATTATATTAATATACCCCTAATATAAAGAAATCTCTTAGGTATTATATAAAGATTATTAATATAATATTTATATTATAAATAAATAATAAAATAATTATTTCTTAATTTAATTATTATAGCTAAATATTAAACCTTATTTAGCCTATAAAACCTATTAATATAAAATAAAATAATAATTTAAGGGAATTAATATTATTATATTATATTTTTACCTCTTAAAGGAAAAAACTATGAGCCTAAAATAATAAATTATTATTATTATATAATAAATTATAATAAAATAAAGAGAAATATTAAATAAAAGCTATTTTAATATAAAAATAACCCTTTATTACAAAGAAATATACTTATAATATAAATAATAAATACTAGTTATATATAATTAGCTAGAATATATAATAAAAAAACGATTTAATTTCTTAACTTATTAAGAAAATATTAATAATAAGAAATAATATAAAGGTATTTAATTATACCTTAGAAGGGATTATAGACCTATAGTTAAGGTCTTATAAGAATATACTAATTATATTTAGTATAGGGACCTTAATAAAGTCTATATAGAAACTTAATAATTAGATTATGCTTATCTTAATAATAATAATAAGGCCGCGAAATAAGGTTATTAGGAATAAGTTAATAACTAAGTAAATAATTATAACTATAAAGCTTATATAAATAATAAATATAAGTTTAATTATTATAGCTATATTATATTAGAAAACTAAATACCTTATTTAATATAAGGTAATAAATAAATAAATATAAAAGAAAATTATTCTAAAAGGCCTTATATTCTATTAATAAAATATATAAGTAATATTACTTAGAATAAAAAATATAAATTAAGGGAAAATAATTAAATACTTTAGTAAATAATAAAGCTAAGTAAAATTAATTTAATTTAATAATAATAAATAAATTTAAGTTATTATAGAAATATAAATAAATACCTTATTTAGTTATTAACCTAAAAGAAACCCCTTTTAATTATAATAATAAAGTTATTAATTATAAGATTAATTATTTTATGGTTTTTATTAAAAAAAAGAATTAAGGGATATTATTTAATATTATACTTAATAAGTATTATAATCTTATAATTAGGTATTTATAGTTATATTAATTTAACTTATATTCTAATTAGTAAATTAGCTAAGTACTCTTTGTTAATAATAAGATATTCTCTATAATAGATAATAACTTAAGATATAAGATAAGATCTTAAACTTTTATTAAAGATATTAGAAAGATTAAGTAAAGGTAAATATAAAATACTTTTTTATCTAAAGGGATATAATATAAATATTATAAAATATAAAAATAATAAAGTTAATAAATAATTATATATATTATATAATAATTCTATTAATGAGAAAATAACTTTAAGTAAGTTAAGAAAATACTTAAAAAAGAATAACTTAAGAATATCTTATTATAATATTATATTTATAAAAAACTCTTTATAAAAGAATTTAAAATAGGTTTATTAAAATATATATATTATAACCTAGAAATTAAGTTTAATAATAAAAGATAGCTTAGCTTTAATAAACTTTATTTACTTAATAAAATAGAATTATTTATATTAAAAAAATATATTAAAGATATATTATAAAAAACATATATTAAGAAAAATAAATTATTTATTAAATACCTTATTAACGTACATGATAAGCGAGTGCACCGGACAAGTGAGTGCACCAAAAATCCCTCAACCTACATCACTTCCATTTGATCAATTAATTCTCAACGACCAAACATGCCTCAATCA
>JBBEOF010005448.1:0-14241 GCA_037576055.1 Fusarium sp. M6JPR69
TATATTGACCGATGCGCCTGCCACTTTTGTTTGATCGTCACGCCATTTGGGGCTTCTCTGGTTGACTTCATTGGCGGCCTGGCAGAGCTTTGGCTGGACGCTTTGACCACATTTGGTGCATTGACCACGCTAAGGGAATGTTTAGACCTATGTACGTCGTATCAACTAGGACTCATTACCTGCCGTTGGAGAGCTGTGAACCTACCCCAGAGTGATCATGGAAGCACTGTACAAAACGAAAATAGCTTAGCGCAAAGGTCCTCTGGGATGTGTTCCCCCGGCGAAATGAAATCCTTATCCTTATCCTACCCGACATACTTCACCAACGGGCAACTTATCATCTTTCTTTAATAGTACCATATCGTCCACATCACTCCTCAGTTGAGGTCTCACTCAGGAGATTCATTGTGAGAGAAATTAAGAGCAGGACGAAGCAGAACGCAAAGTCGATACTAAGTGACCTTTACCTTGTAGGAGTGAATAGAGGCTCTGCAGCCAAGCTAGGATTAACATCGCCACAGTTGGGGGGACCCATGGAACCTTGCGGTTGCCTGGGAAAGAGCTGTGCTGATTTCTTTTTTTTTTTTTTTTTTTTTTTTTTTTTTTTTGAGGCAGGACGGATCACATCGAGCACACAATTTGCGATGCCAAGTGCACATTCTCAGAATGCCATTCGTAGGTATATTACCACCTATCTGCCATCATAGCCCCGGTACTGTGTGGGGCCCGCTCCGGCTTCAGGCGATTATAGCATCATCGTGGCGAAGCAGATTGCTGACACAGACAATATCCAGGAAGCTTGTTATAATTGGAGATTATGCTTGCGGCAAGACGAGTTTGCTAAGCGTTTTCACGCTTGGCTACTTTCCAGCAGTAGACTTCCCTTTCGTCCTGGTTTTGACGTAGCTAACGTATATACAGCATTACGTGAGGATAATCGCTAGACGACTATGACCGAAGTATTAACAATTAGCAAGGTTCCAACAGTTTTCGAAACTTTCGTGGCTGATTGTACAGTGGATGGAAAAGCTGTGGAGCTCGCCTTGTGGGATACGGCTGGGCAGGAGGGCTACGCTCGACTAAGACCACTGGCCTACTCGAATGCACAGGTCATTCTAATAGGTTTTTCGATCGACACACCCGACTCATTAGATAATGCCAAGCGTAAGGTTCGATATTTTTGCTCGACACTTCGCGGAAGGCTGCTGCTAAGCCTGAGTTTGCAGTGGATTGAGGAGGCTACTCGCTTATGTTCCGGCGTCCCAATCATCCTTGTTGGCTTGAAGAAGGACCTCCGCAAAGACCCAATTACGATCGAAGAGATGAGTCTGAAATCCCTGCGATTCGTCGCCGAGCGTGAGGGCGAGATAGCTGCTCAAGAAATCGGCGCCAAGAGATATCTAGAGTGCTCAAGTTTAAGCGGTGAGGGTGTCGAGGAAGTTTTCGAGTCAGCCATCCGGGCGGCTCTCTTAACAGTCCAGAAGGTTAAGGGCGAAGTTTGCTGTGCCGTCCTGTGAGGGCGCCCTTCAAACTCGGAGGCAAACGCTGACGGTGACTTGGCCCTGTGCAGGATAGGGAATCAAGCTATGCACGTCAATATCCGACTTCGTGGATTGAATTGACGGCATACTCAGCAAAGTACTCGTGGATCGACGTCCATAATAACGTACTTGATAAGCGAATGTCGCAGCCAAGCGGTGCCACTCCTCGCTAATGAACCGAAAGTTGACGCGCCGTTCGTTTGTCTCGAAACAACCATCCGTAATGAGCCTTCCATAAACCAAGCCTGCAGTCAAGGATCTGTGGCAAGCCTAAATGTCCCAGATGCTGTCTTCGTCGGCCTCACTTCCGCTGTCACTACCATAGCCCTCGTCCGCCTCCTCAACGAGAGCTGCATGAGCGGTTGACCCATTCCGGAAATCGTGGCGCGTGATCGCGATCGAGAGATGTCTCCAGCTACTAATGGTGAATCCTGACAACTATGCCTTGCGCCGGCTGCTTGCTGGCTATTAATTTTGTATGTGAAATCTTTTGGCGCTTGCATGACAAGGGTCAGCCGGCAATTACCAGTTTGACCACTACGAGGGCTACGGCGAAGCTAAAAGCATGTAAGAATATGGAACTGATATCTGCGATTTGATTAATACTAATATTACTTTGTGAAAATGTATGATTGTGAGATTGTGGACGTGTTTGCTCTATGATATCTTTTGATTGTTGTCGAGTGACAGGGTTGCAGAGCATGGGTTGCACGCCGTGGCCAACAAGAATATGTCTCGACTTGCGAGGCACAGAGGTGGCTGCAGACCAGCAGTCTCGTTATGATTAGCTTGAAGAAAGTAAACATGAAATGATAAATGGCGACTCGTGATTTCGTTCTATGGTATTGGTCAACGGTAAGGTACCCTGACAACTATGCCTAGTCCTCCATACTAGTATCAACTTTAGTAGAGTTGAGTTATTTCGCCCGACTTTATAGGGGGTAAGGATGATTTATTTTGGGGGGGGGGGGGGGGAGAGTTGAATTTTAAAAGTCACTCGATAGGGGAGCGAGCTGATCAGGACCGGGGGTAGAATTGGTTTTGCCGGAGGTAGAGTTAATTTAAGCAAGGGGTAGAGTTGAATTTATGGTTAGCCATGAAGCTTGCCATCTGATGAGGCGCGTCACACGCGAGTAACGCCAGTACGCGTCGCGTAAAGCAGGAACTCTTTTATTATTAGCGATAAGGGAGCCGCCTTCACTTCTCAAGAAAGTTGGAATTTCTGCTGTGGCATCGGAAACTTTTCGATGCTTACTACACCGTGACGAAGAGTTCTGTCATAGAGCCAGGCTCGTCTAGTGCGATCTACCCGTTCATTCTTCTTCCTAAATACAAATACTAGGTAAATAAAGTAAATAAGTTATAATACTAAAACTTAACTAAGATAAGTCTTTAAATATATATATAAAGTATTAGATTTTCTCTCTTAGAGTATTTATAACCATTATATAAGATATCTCTATAAAATAGCACTTTAGAGCTAAATGAATTATTATAAAATTTATACCTAATTATATAAGTTTTATTAAGGTAAGGGGTTTATATTAATTAGTAGAGACCTAATAATTTTCTAGGCAATATTTACCTATTTTTATCCCTTATAATAATACTTAGTAATAGTAAAGAAGATACTGCTATTATAAATGCCCTTAATATTATCCTTCTTTATCTAGCCGTCTTTGGGCCATAGTATAATATATATCGCTAGCCTTATTCTTTACTAGTTTGCTATATTTTATGCATATATAGCACTTATACTTAAACATAGCCGCTCCCTATCTAATAGGATCTATAATTAGGTAAGCACTACCTATTAATAAGCTTCACGATATCCTAGACCGTGAGGTAGTGTTTTCTATTAGTATATTTAGAAAAAATATCCTTAAACTTCTATAGAATAAATCTCCCTTTGGTATTATATATGCCTATGCCGCTCCTATATTTATCTTTATAGATTATACTAATATAGATAGAGAATAGGGGATTAGGGATTTATAATAGTAAAGTTAGGTATAAGAGGTTAATATAGATAATAAATACTACAGGGAGTAATAGAAGCATATTAAAGCCTAAGGCATAGAAGCTAATAAAGGTATTATATAGATATATTATACTATTTTTATCTTAACTTAATAATTAGATTACCCTGCGGGTTTAAGATATAATAACATTTAGAGTAACTTAGTTAAAAAAAGAGTAGTATTATTATAAGATATACTTAAATATTAAGAGCTTATATAGATAGGATATTAATTATTACTTTTAGCCTATGGTTTAATAACTATTGTTATAACCCTCGCGGTTATAGTATATATTCCCTATAAATCCTAAGTTCTTAATTACTAATTATAATAGTATTAATATTACTAAGGACTAATATTATTCTTAGATTATATTAGTCTTAAAATAAGATTATATCTTCTTATAATTAGCTTTACTTAAGGAAGCCTAAGTATATAAAATATAATAATCATATATATTCCTAAGGAATAAACTAGTTATACTGGGTTTATATGAGTAGGTAGATTAGTCGCGCTATACTTAAATAATAGGGTATTATATCTAGTAATATGCTTAAAGGTATTAAGTATAACTAAGTTATATTAATAGCTAAGGTAGCTTATATATAGGAAAGTGCTAATAAAGGTATTTTATATATTTAGGTATGACTTATAATTATGAGTTATGGCTCGCGGTAAGTTATAAGTCTTTCTATAAGTCTAGGTCGGGCTTATAGTATATACTATGGGTTATAGGCCCTAATTAGTTATCTTTTTATAGAGGCATATATAACCTAAGTTAGTACTATAATATAATATCCCCTTTTTATTAGTTCTTATTCTTAAGACTATTTCTTATAGCTATCCCCCCTTAGTATATAACCTATATCTATAAATATTCCGCTATCTAATATAATATTAAAATCTAAAGCTATATATAATTATAAAATATAAGCCTTATTTATTAAAAATATTAGGTTTCTTATTATGCCTTATAGCTACTATAAGCTATAGTAATTAAAATACTAGGCCAAAGAAGGCTATAAGTATTATGCCTAGTATACCTATTGGGGTTATTAGTATAATAATTATAGGGTTATTTTCCTTAGTAGTAAGTTTATCTCTTAGTATATCGCGGGTTATTTTATACTAAGTATTTATTAATAGCTGATTAGCTTGCTTAAGAGAAATATTAATTAGAATAAGAGGAGGAGGTTATAGATTTAGAGTTAATTGCCTTATAGTAATAAGTAAATAAGTAATTAAGTTATTTAATATATCTTTATTATTAGAAGAAATAATTTATTAAGTATAGCAAGGATATATTTTATTATAATATTAAGATATTAGATAAGCTAGAGGCGGTAGAGAATATAGAATCCTTTATAGTAGTAAAGGTATAGCTAGCTAGAGCTATAAATATTATTAATTAAGGTAAGCTCTTTAATTTTTTTATTATTAGTAGAAGTATTTTAGGAGTTATTATATATTAATAAGGTATTCTAGGGGCTCTTAAGTATTTTTTAAATCTAGGTAGTTTTTTTATTTAATAAAATATATTATTTTATTATTAATTTTATTTATATTAAGGATAGCTTTTATAATATATTTTTCTAGTTTAGTAACTCTTGCTTTTAATTTAGTACTATTTTTAATAATAATAGTATTTATTAATTTAAGTAGTAAAATATAAAAGATTAAATAAAGCTTAACCTTAGGGGGTAAGTTTAATTTATAATTATATTTTAAGATCTTTTGCTAAACTTTATAAGATCTAATATATTTATAGTTAAGTTTTTTAGTTTATTATTTTACTTTAATATCTTTTATTATAAGTAAAACTATTCCTCTCTCTAAGAGGATTAATTCTTTAATTTTTTTCTTATTAGCGTAATTTATTATCTTATTTTTAATAAATTTAAGTTTTATTTTTATTTCTATAGATAGGTTTTATAGCTAATCGGTAATAAAGATTACTTTAGGGTTAATAACTATATCTCTTATTTATTAATAAATATCTAGGGTAAATCTAAAATTAATATAAGCTAATATAATCTTTATATTTTTATTTATTGCTATATTATAGGCTAGCTATATAGCTAATACCTTTTTAAGTTAATTAATTTATTTATTATTAATATAGTATTAAAGGTATTATTTTAATATTTAGTTTATATATTTTATTTATTTATTTATCTCCTTATAGTATATAATAGAGAGTTTATAATTAATTATTAAGTATCTTATAAAGCTTTATTAAAATTTTAAAGTAAATAATAATCCTTAATTTATAATAATTTTAAGTAATATACTAAATATTTTAGTAATATAAAAATAGAAAAAATAAGTAAATTTTTTAGCTATTATTAATTCTTTATAGGGTATAAAATAAGAAAATTTTATAAGTTTATTTATAATAATAAAAATACTATTAGAAAAGGTTCTAGTAATTAGTTTTTCTAATAGGGGTAATTTAGTAATAAAATCTATAGTAATTAAGTCTTATAGTTATTATATAATAAGGAGTAATTATAACTTTCTATATAGTTTATAATATTATGCCTTTATCTTTATATAGAGGTTATGTTAATTAATAATAATAATAATAATTTTTTTTATATAAGGGAAAGTAAATATTATTTTAAGTTATTTTAGGGTTTTATTAATTCCTTAGTATCTATATAGTAGATAGTTATATATTTTATATATAAGTTTATAATATAGTTTATTTAGAATTTATTATTTATTTGTTTTTTTATTATCTAAGAGTTACTTATTATATTATTAGATTTACTTTAAGAGTAAATTACCTTATTTTATTATATAAGTAGTTATATTAATTTAATATAGTATTCCTATGCTTTTGCTTTATTTATAGATTAATAGTTTTTTTTATTTTTAGATATACTTATAGATAATATAATTTTAGGCTTATTTATACTATACTTCTAAGAAGTCTCCTTAGAAGTATTTATTTATATATCTTATTAATTTTTCTAGGTATTTATAGTATATATTATAAAATTATTTAATAATTTATTTTTTATATTTTTTTTCTAAGAAGTAAGTTTACTTCTAGGCTATTTATTTAGCTACCTTATAATATTTCTTATATTAGAATATTATTCCTTATACCTTATATAAGAATTCGTGGTTTTTATAATATTATTATATAGCTTAGGTTATTTCTTCTAGGTTTCTAAAGTATATAACTTAGTAATAATAGTAATTAAAGATAGTTTAAAATGCTTTATTAGGGATAAAGAGTATCTCTTTATAGGTCTATAATTTATCTTTCTTTTATTAATATCCTTATATATAATTAATAAAGTTTATAACTTATTACCTATGTTTTTTAATAAATATAAGGTACTTTAATAAAGGTATTAGCTTTTATATTTATTTAATAAATTTCTATATATAATATCCTTTTAGTATAAAATATAATAATTATTTCTTAGCTTTAATCTTTCTAATATCTAGGTTAGGTTATTAACTAATAATATTAGCTTAGCTATTTTTTATTTTTTTAATATAAATAATAATATAATTAAATTCTAAAAGGTATTTAATATATTATAGTTATTATTTACTAAGTTCTTAGGTCTTTATAAAGTAAATAATATTCTTATAATTTATATATATCTTAATTTAATACTTATTTCTAAGGAGAGAATAATAAAACTCTTTAAAAGTATTAATAAGTATAAGCAATTCTTTATTATAAATAAGGTAATTAAGTTTTATTTTATATAACTTATAAGAGTAAAATATAATAAGATATAAAAGTTTTTTATTATTTTATTATTTAATCTAGGCGCTTAATATAAAGTCTAAGGTAATTATTTTAAGTGTAGTTTATTAAGATAAATTAAATATTTCAAGTATTAATTTACTTAGGATAAGTTCTTTAATTATATAAAAGGCTTTTTTTATTTTATTCCTAAATATAAATAATTTATTTTTTTTATAAGCTTAATTAATAATATAGTAATTTTCTTAAATTTTCTTAAGAATTTATACTAATAGTTAATAAAACTAAGGAAGGATTATATTTCTTTAATATTTATTAATTCTTTTTATTTTTTAATTATTATTACCTTTTTAAGGTTTATATATATCTTATTATAAGAAATAATATATCTAAGAAATTTTATTTCTAAAGTATAAAATTTATTTTTTTTAAGTTTTATTAATAACTTAGTATCTTATAGTATTTATAATACCTTATAGATATATTTTATATATTTTTCTTTTATTTTAAAGAAAATAAAGATATTATCTAAGTAATATATAATAAATATATTTAGATATTTTTATAATATATTATTAATTATTTATTAGAATATAATAGGTATATTAATAAGTCTAAAAGGTATAATAAGGTATTTAAATAGTTTATACTTAGTATAAAAAGTAGTTTTTTATTTATATTTTTTCTTAATTTAAAAAAGGTTTTAGGCTCCCTTAATATTAAATATAATAAAATATTTTATATTAAAAAATTAATTTTTTAATTTATTAATAAGAAATAATAATATATAATCTTAGATTATAATAATATTAAATATTTTAAAATTAATATAAAGATAAAGCTTTTTATTTTTTTTTAAAATAAATATAATAAGGTATTTAATAAATAACTTACTTTTCTTAATATATCTTTTTTATAATATATCTTTAATATATTTTTCTAATATTAATAATTATATTTTATTAAGTAAATAAAATTTATTAAAGTTAAGTTCTTTTTTAATAATAAACTTAATTTTTAAATTATAAAATATATATTTTAATAGACTTATTTTAAGTTCTTTTATAAAAAGCTTCTTATAGATATTATATTATAATAAAATATTTTTAAGTTATTTTTCTTTTAGTATTTTCTTAATTTATTCTAGGTTTTTTTTTAATTAATAAAATTATTATATATTATATATAATTATTTTTTATTATTATTTTTTCTATTTATTATAATATTTATATTATATCTTTTTAGGTAAATAGATATCTTATATTTACCTTTACTTAATTTCTTTAATATTTTTAATAAAAATTTAAGATCTTATATTATTTTTTAAGTTATTATCTATTATAAAAGGTACCTTATTATTAAAAAAGAATACTTAGCTAATTCTTTCTTTAAAATATAGGTTAAATTAATATAACTATAGGTACTTAAGTACTAGGTTATAGCCTTTTATAGGTATAATATTTAATAAGATTCCTTAATTTTTTCTTTTAATAAAAACTTTAAGCTAATTAATCTTATTATTAATACTTTTATTATTATAATTAAATTATTTCCCTTTAAGGTTAATTATTATATAAGGCTTTACCTTATACCTCTATAATAACTTAAGCCTATTTATTATCTTTAGGTTAAAAAGATTTTACTTAGCTTTATTATTTATTAAAGTATATAGCTATTTTCCCTTAATTTATATTAATATTTTAAAATATCTTAAGTTAATAATTTCTTTTATAATATATAAGGCCCTTTATACTATTATTAGTTATTTTTTTACTTATAGCCTTTTTATAAGTAGGCTTTTTAGTTTTTTAATAATATATAGTTAATATAGTTATATTTATATTTATTATTATTATCTACTTTATAGTTATATATATTATCTTAGCTATATAGCTAGTCTTAGTATTATTATTTTTATTTCTATCTTAGGTTTTTTTTTTATTTAATTAAGTTATTAATTATTAATCTTTTAGGTTTTTTTATTTTTCTTAGTTAACTTATTTTTATTAGTCTTTAACCTTATAAATAGTTTATTTATACTACTAAATAGCTTTATATAGTTCTTATTAGGAATAAGTATATATTATATTAATAGTATTATATTAATAAAATACTTATTATCCTTTTATTTTATACTATACATAGGGTTTATTATTAGGTTAAGCTAATAAAATAATAAAAAAATAATCTTATTTTTTTTTAATATTTTTTATATTAATAATATTAATAAGATATCTATAAGATATTAAGATATTCCTTATATATTAAGTATATCTATATATTATCTTATAGGTTAAATAATATTTCTTAGTATTATAGGTTTTTAGCTAATTTCTTATAATAGGCTTAGATATAGATTTCGTATTTATATACTATATTTATATATTCTTATATAGTCTAGACATACCTCTCCCTTAGGTTATTTTAATACTAGTTATTATTTTTATTATATAGTTATAAATAGTTTTTTTCTCCTTATAGCTCCTTATTACTCTTTTAATACCTTTATTATTATAAGTATTCCTTATATAATTCTTTTTATAGTTTTTTAATATTATATTTAAACTTAATTTAATTAATATTAATATTAATCTCTTTTATGCTTTAATTTATATATCTTAATAGCTTATTATATTAATTTATTTTTTATTATTTATAGACTTTATTATATTCTTATAATACCTTAATTTAATATTAGGGGCATAAGGTATAGTTATATTATATAGAATTATCTTATTAATAATCCTTGCGGTAGATTATAATAAGTATCTAGAATTATTTATCTTTATTATATCCTATAATCTATTTCTTATAATTAAAGCCCTCTATAGCGGCTTCTTAGAAGTTAGCTTATTTATTTGCTTTTAGTAATAATATTACTTTTTTCCTTTATTTAGGCTTCTTAGTAACTATAATAATAACTCTTTATTTATTTATTATATCTAATATAGAGTTTCTTAGTTTTATTAGTTTTAGAAAGAGTTATTATTATATATCTTAGGTTTCTTTTAATTATTTCCTAATTTATTTTATCTAATTATAGGCTATTTTAATATTTAGTTTTTATTTATATTTATCTTAGTTTCTTTTTATTAATATATTATATCTACTTTGCGATATTATAATAAGTTTAATTATTTAAATTATAATTTAAAATTCCTTATTTTCTTATTAGACTTATTATATTATATTTATATACTTTTTATTTTCTAAGAGGGATTATTATTAATTTAGCTAATAATATCTTTCCTTAATATCCTATTATTTCTTATAATATACTTTCTTAATATAATTTATTTTATAATAATATTAATATTTAAGGCTATAATAGTCTTATTTACCTTTTTATATAGCTCTAAGTATTATAAGGCTAGCTTTAATATTATAAGAGGTATTATTATTTTTTTCTTACCTTAGTTAATATTAAACTATAAATTATTAGCCTTATTATTATTAAACTTAGGCTTTTATAGTTTTTTTAATAAAAACTATTAATTATTAATCTTAATTACCTTATTAATATAATTAATAAAATTATTAAGTTAATTTTTTTTATAGAATTTTACTTAGATTTTCTTTTTAAGTTTATTAAAAAAAAATAATATTAAGGGTTTTTAGTCTTAATTAAGCTTTAAGATAAATTAAAAATATTTTATTTTATATTTTAAGGCTAAGTAGGTTTACCTAAATGCCTTAATCATATTTTTAATTTATATCTTTTTATTAATTATTTTAAATACTTATTAAAATATAGCCTTAAAGATTTTAAAATTAAAGTAGAGGTTAATAGTCTTAAGTAAAAGTTTAATAAATAAGGTAATAAGATATTTTTTTATAATAAATTTAAACTAAGCTATAATATACTTAGTAAGTTACCTTATAATATATTAGATCTTATTAAATACTAGGTTATATTATATTAGATAATAGGTTATAAAGGCGCGTAGCTATATAAGAAATATAGGTAGCTTATAGGTAGTCTTATTAAATATCTCTAGGGGGTCTAATTTTAAGATTTCTCTTATATCTTTATTTCTTATAGTAATAATCGCTATATTATTAATATTTTAAATATTATTTATATATTAGGTATTTTATATTTATAATATCTTATTTATCTTTTTAATAAGGTTATAGAACTTATTTATTTTAATACTTATAGTAATAATTTAAGCTTAGAGTTATTTAATTTTTTTATTATTAGAGTTATTTATATTATTTATATTTTTATCTTAATTAGCTAAGATAAGTATAATTAATAAATAGTTAATAAGTAAAACCTATTAGTAATTACTTATAAGAGTTACCTAGGTAGCTATTATATTTAATATTATTTAAGGTAATATAAGTAATCTACTAAAAAAGAGCTATTAATATATAATAATTATATATATTCCTAACAGATAAACTAGTTATATTAGGTTTATATTAATAAATAAATTAATTATATTATACTTAAATAATAAGATATTATATCTAGTAATATCCTTAAAGGTATTAAATATAACTAAGTTATATTAATAGCTAAGGTAGCTTATATATAAGAAAGTATTAATAAAGGTATTTTATATACTTAGGTGCGACTTATAATTATAAGTCATAGCTCGCGGTAAGTTATAAGTCCTTCTATAAGTCTAGGTTAGGCTTATAATATATACTATAAGTCGTGGGTCCTAATTAGTTATCTTTTTATAGAGGTATATATATCCCGAGTTAGTGCTATAATATAAAATATATTTATTATACTTTCTTATATAATAGCTATTATAGCTATTAATATAACTTAGTTATATTTAATACCTTTAAGTATATTATTAGATATAATTTATACCTTTATTAAAGATAATACTAATAACCCTTTATTAATATAAACCTAATATAACTAGTTTAGTTCTTAAGAAATATATAAGTATTATATATTAATAGCTTTTATTTAATAAATTACTTATATTATTTTAAATAATATTAAATATAATAATTACCTCGGTAACTCTTATAAATAACTAATAATAAGTTATATTTATTACTTACTTACTTATATTTATCTAAGCTATTTTAATTAATAAGGAGATAAAAGATAATAATAATAATACTAAAGATATTAAATAACTCTATATATAAATTATTACTATAAGTATTAAAATAAATAATATATATAAACTTATTAAGAGAATAAGCGAGACTTAGTATACCTAAAATATAAAATACTTAGATAATATCTAAAATATTAGTAATATACTAATTATTATTATAAATAAAATAAATATAAGAAAAATCTTAAAATTAAGTCCCTTAAAACCTTTTAATAAAACTACTTATAAGCTATTTATATTCCTTACTTAACTAAGGGTATTTATAATATATTATTTAATATAATTTATTTTAGCCTCTAGTAAGATCTAATATATTATAAAAAGACTTAAGGGCTATATTGCTATATAGTTTAAACCTATTATAAGGGAATACCTTATAGTCCTAGCTAATTAATATTTACCTTATATTTATTAATTTTATTTAAATTATAAAGCCTTTAAGGTAATATTTTAATAAGCTTTTAGGATTATTAATAAAAAGATATAAGCTAAGAGAGAAATTAAGGCATTTTAATAAACTTAATTTACCTTAAAGTATAAAATAAAATACTTTTAACTTATTTTAAAGCTTAATTAAAATTAAAAACCCTTAATATTTCTTTTTTTTAATAAACTTAAAAAAGAAATATAAATAAAACTCTATAAAAAAAATAACTTAATAATTATATTAATTATATTAATAATATAATTAAGATTAATAATTAATAATTTTTATAAAAAAAACTATAAAACCTAAGATTTAATAATAATAAAATTAATAACCCTTATTTTAATATTAACTAAGGTAAAAAAAAAAAAAATAATACCTCTTATAATATTAAGGCTAATTTTATAATACTTAGGGTAATATAAAAAAAGAAATAAAACTATTATAATCTTAAATATTATTATTATTATAAAATAAATTATATTAAGAAGGTTTATTATAAAAAATAATAAGATATTAAGAAAAAATATTATTAGCTTAATTAATAATAACCCCTCTTAGAAGGTAAGAAATATATAAATATAACCTATTAAGCCTAAAAAGAAAATAATAAGGCCTAAATAGTAATTTAAATAATTAAATTTATTATAATATTATATAGTAAATATAATATATTAATAAGGAAAAGCTAAGATAAATATAAGTAAGAATTAAATAAGAAAGTAACTTATAGCTAAATAAGATATCTTAAAAAGTAATTAATAAATACCTAAGATATATAATAATAATTATTCTTAGAACTAATAAAATACGAAAATCCTATATTAGGTATAATAAATAATAAAAGTATTATTATTATAGTTATTAAGAAGCTTAAATAAAAAGAAAAAATAATATTATTACTATAAGTAAATAAATAAATTAACTTTTAAAAAACTATTATAAAAGGCTTTAATTATAAGAAATAAAATATAAGATATAATAAAAATAAAAAATATTAAATACTTATTATAATATATTATACTAATTATTAATAAGATAACCCTATATAATATAATTATATTTTATGCCCTTACTATTAGATTAAGGTATTATAAGAATATAATAAAGTCTATAAATAATAAAAAATAAATTAATATAATAGGCTATTATATAATAATTAGATTACTAAGATAAATAGTAATAATATTAATTAAGCTAAATTTAAATATAATACTAAGGAATTATAAAAGGAATTATATAAGAAATAATTTTAATAATAAAAATATTAAAAGAGTAATAAAGAGTTATAATTAGAAGAAAACTACCCCTAATTATATAATAAGAATAATAACTAATATTAAAATAGCCCATAAAAAAGGTATATCTAAATAATATATAAATATATAAATATTATATATAAATAAGAAATCTATATCTAAGACTA
>JBBEOF010005449.1:0-14216 GCA_037576055.1 Fusarium sp. M6JPR69
CATGAGTTACCCTTTTCTAGGAACTCCTAGATGAAGCCCAATCCTCAACCACGAGAGTGTCTACCCATGGATGTCATCAGTTACTCCTAGTCCCTCGCCCTATCGCGCCTGGGTTGAGACGATCCATCACTGTCCCACAACCCAACCAGACTTCGGACGCTTCAACAGCTCCTCCCAGCAGGGTAACTTCAGCCCGCGTCCACCCAAGGGCTCTCCCCGCTACAGCAGCTTCGGGCAGTATAGCACTGCAGTTATAAACCGCAGAACTTCTCTATCGCCCAGACTCTCCGCTTCGTCTCGGCGCTCCAAGTGCGACCGCCAATACTCGATTGCCTATATCCGGGCTTCCAACCCCTATGGAGAGTCCGACGAGGACGAGATCATCGAGGCTCTGGGACACACCTACGTGCTTCCTGCGCAGTCGCGCCTCAGCAATCATCGCGACCGCCGACCCGCGCCATACACTCAAGACTTTAAATACGATCTGGGATTGTACACTAATTACGATCACAACGACGGCCCGGAAGCTGCCGCCCCCACCGCCTATTATAAAAAGCTCCACGGTCGAGAGCAGATGCCTGTGCTCCAGCCCCAGCCTCCCACTAAGCCCCACCACCCAGAAACCGCGCGCCCCCAGAAACCGCGCATCATCACGAACATCGCTCATTTCAAGCATCATGAACAACCTCAATTTTAACAACATAACAACATCATGAGAAGACTAAATCTGGCATCCCCGTAATCTCTAATTGCCACTCATGAAATAGATCTGCTTTTTTCCACTTCCTGACTTTTTCTGATGTCTCCCTCGGCTTCAGAAGCTTCAACATCTCCTGACGGGCCTTATCAATATCAGGAACCTTTGCAAAGCGTACATTGGGATCAAAGGGAAGCTTTTTTCTCCTCTTGGGCCTCATTTCCTCCCTTTCTTGCCTGAAGAGTATTAATTCCTGTTCCTGACTCGCCAATGTGATGTTTTTGCGGTCCATATCCTTAGCAATTTTCCCCATAAAGAGCCGCATCGTACCATCGAGCTTTGACGCCGATGGGATGCGCTCAAGTGAAGCCCGAAGCTCTCGTGATGATGTAGGGGTCTTAAAAAGACAAGGGGATGGCGAAGCCCTCTTTTGCGGTGTTTTTGGGGTCTCTGGCAATGCGGTTGTCATGGGGTTCATCAGGGGCTTTGCCACTGATACCGGCCAAAGCCCAGAGGCTTTCCAACCTGCAAGGATATTCTTGGACGTCATCCCTGCTTCCCTTGCTTCGTAATAACATCGTAGGAATGTGCATTTGCCGATGGGGGTGTGTGCTTGGATCGAGGAAAGCGAGGATATAAGACGACGATAACGCTGCTTGATGGGGCCAAAGACTGCAAGGTCAAGAGGCTGAAGAACATGGGAAGAATGCGGTACAAGGTAAAGGATATATATATCGTTCCAGAAGCATTCGAACATAAACTCGTCAGTAATATGACTGCCGTGACCGTCGATAATAAGCAGTCTCTTATCTCCCTCCTTTGCCGGCTTCGTCTGTGGGATAAAGATCTTCTTGAGCCATAGCGTCGCAATCTGGTTATTGGTCCAGCCCTTTTGACTACATGTAAAGTCCCCATCCTTCAGGAAGTCAAGGAAATGAGGGTCTTCTGGAAACCAAGACTGTTGAATTGTCTGACCTTTATATATGACTAGCGGCGTCAGCGCTTTTCCCATCGCCGAGATACACTCAATGATTGTAGTCCAGTCTGTTGAGCCGGGGTTCTGAACGATCGTACGAGACTTCTCAGCCCTTCCTAGGACAAGGCTGTTATATCCAAGTCCCTCCATGATGCCCATTTCGTCCATATTATGACGATTTTCCTGCTTGATTTCCTTGACGATTGGTACGGCGAGATGAGTGAAGAAACCCTTTATATTCTGAATAGTTGCTCCATTAAATCGAGCTGAATCAAGTCTCTGACCTCGTAATGTCTTTACACCTTCGTTACGGCGCAAAAAACCGTCCATCCAGTGAACCCCAATAGGTTCCTCATTGCCGTTGAGTCGGGCGATACGCCCAGCAAAGTTGATAACCTGGGCGTGACTCGGTGCGAAGCCTAGGTCGTCTTGGGCTATGATCCAAGCAGCGAGATGCTTTTCCTGCTCTGCTGAGAGCTTCTGGAAGTGTTCATGACTTGAATCGTGACTTTGAGCGCCGGAAATGCGGCCACGGAGGGTTGAGACTGGTATGCCATGTCGCCCGGCAGCAGTCCGCACGGCCACGCCGTCGCGGACTTCCTAAGCGCGTTTTGGATGTCGATTTCGGTGTATTTTGGCATTAGGATTCTAAAAATATAAGAATTATCGCGATAGCTTCAATATTGCATGAGAAATCGCGGTCTGAAGATAATTGAAGATTGACGTGTTGGTGGGGAAAAGGTGAGCGGTTTCTGGGTGTGGGCGGTTTCTGGGTGGTGGGGCTTAGTAGTTAGCTAAGTAGTAAACAAGAAAATATCACTTTCATCTTATAATGAGAAGATGCATCTGGTGGAAAATCCGCGACTTGCTTATTGACCACGTTATTCCTATTCTGGAGCGACCTGTCCTACCCAAAATGTCTCTTCCCAAGTTCATCACTGTCTATTGGGCCAAGAGGGAGGGGGCGAGCGAATGCCACACCTATCGTTGGCCCAGATATTGGTAGATAGACCCATTAGCTTCTGGCCACCGTGCTGGTTGCCCCTCAGCGGTCTGGTATCATCGTCTTCCTTCCTTGCAAACCCGTCCTCATGGAAGCTGGGGACACTACCTGTCCCATGGCTGCTTGGCGTTCGTTCGGCGTCAATGCAAATTTCTCGTGTAGTATAAATAGCGGTCCCCACTTGCAAATCTGAACCCGAATATCGCCTGGCAAATTTGCCTGCGTCGCTCATCGTCTCTTTCTGACTTTTGACGCCAGTCGTCCCATTTGTCACTTCCTGGAGTTCAATAGAAGCTGCATCTGATATTTCAATCTCGTCCACCAGCGTCCTTTGGTTCCTGCTGACAGAAGCGAAGCTTTTGTTTGGGACTCCAGCACGTCCTTCCTCGGCGTTGCTGAAGGTGCCTTCGGAGATGACGCCACAATCGCGTTTCCTAGCGACCTTGCTTATCAGATCAGCCATGGACATCTCGATCTTGAGTTTGACGATATAGGCGAAGGGATGGAACTGCATATAACTAAGGCTGCTGTTAGCAGTGTTGTTCACTCTCTCTCTCGCTTCCGTCAGTGTGAAGGATTATAGACTTGACTTACACGAATGTATTGTGTAAACTCATCATGGAGATGATGAGAACATCCATGCTAAGAGAGAATCCAACGATGCACATATTGAATTTTACTAGACTTCTGTACTTTGTCAGGCCGTGCATCACTAAGTTGCGTTGAACAATGTTGATGAAATAGATGTTTAGTGCTCCGTCGACAATCAGATAGATCGCCTTCTCAACACGGTCCCACCACTCGTTGACCCAGATATATCTCTCCGAAATTTGTAGGCGGGCGGGAATCCAAATGGTATAGACAGTAATGTTCACAGCGGTAATTAAGATTGCAACACCGACTTTAAGACGGTAGGCGTGCTGTTTATCCGTGAGAAGGATGGAACAACGGTTGATAATAATTTGTAAGAGGAATTGGACCTGGCCAGATTAGCATTGATAAACAATTTCGCGTGGATAAGTGAAGCATACTTGAAGGGCCCATGTAGTAACTACCAAGATTAGCATCTGGTACGAAGAGAGTTCAAGGAAAGCAGACGTACGAATAGTAAAATAGAAGGCAAAACTAGAGACATTTGGAGGGTTAGCACTTCGCAAATTGTATAAGGGGAGTTAAGCCCAACCTAGGAGGTATAAAGCCTTTTAAGTGCAACCAACAGATAATACTGAAGATGAGGCAGACAAGAATCTCAAGCCATATCATCCAGACATAAGCGTTGCGGAATACCCTAAGGCGATGCCTCTTATAAATATGCTTTGTTTGCTTCATAGCAGTCCAGGTTGTGAGCCAGCCAAAGCCAATTGTGAAGCCCCATGCAAGTGAGGCGATAACCATGTCATCTTCGGTGACTTCTTGAAGCACGTAGTGTGGAGAGAGGAGTGTAATCATGATGGATCGGGTAGGAAGGCAGCAGTAACTGGAATGAATCACAACTCTGGCAAGTGTTTGATTCCAAGGCACCAGCGGCAAGGCATATTATAGCGATGAAACCCATCTCCGTATTCACATGCGCAGCTTCAGGTGACTGCACTGTGCGGTGTTCCTAGGAGCTGGCAAGCCCTCAACTTACTGTGCGAAGAGCGCCACAGCCGTCGCAAACAAAGGCAGCGCTGATTTGTAGTTGGCTGCCCTGGGAGATGGCCAAACCTTATCATTCTCGCTGGTCCGCTGCCTGAGTCATAGCAGTCCTCTCTCCTTCAGCTTAGAGATGTCGTATCATGTTGCTTCGGCATATTCCGTCATCTCCCTAGCCGCCGAATTAGCTTCGCAGCAGATGAAGTCGGCGCCACTGGTGAGGGTAATTGTGGCGAATGTTACATCGCAGCGACATGCATTCTCGTAATGGTGGAGGATGGGCAAATCGGTTCAGAATAGGATACTTTCAAGACCCTGATCAACATTCTGGGGTAAGTTCAAAGCGGCACGTCGCTAGACATGGGTTAGACTTCCTATTGATTAAATGCAGGGCCTTTGGTCGGTGCTAGTCTATGCCCCAAGGTCGCTCAAACTTCCGCCTCATATTCGTAAGCTTCACACACAGACACCAAAAACCTAATCCGGTGATTAGTGGCGCAGTACGTCGTCTCACCAATATGGCATTGTCGCGCTCGTAATTACAACTGGTCTGGTTGTAGCTGTGAACCTGCCATGGCCAACCATGCCAGCGAAATTGGAGCCCCGCACTCCAGTACAGATTAGATGTATGTGCTGAATGCAACACGATAGCCTCGGTGCATCACGCATTGGAAGACTGTTATGGTTCTATCATGCTTGGCAATGGCGGTGACTTCACCTGGCTAATATAGTAGTGAGAGCTCTGATTACTCGCGATTAATCGGTAGCCCTGGACAAAACTCGGTCGCTCATCCAGGGCTCGGATTTCGTACAATTCGCCCTCCCTTCGCGACCAATCAGTTGACTCTCGGTTGTAGCGATAAAAAAGGCGCCAAGACGGCATTTGAAATGGGTAAAGTAGCAAGGTTCGCGCCGGCCCGCACTTGGGTGCTAGGGTTTTCAGAGAGTGTCAGTTACAGTATGACATTGTATATCCTACAAAAGCCCTACCCCTCTCTCGGCCTTGCCGAATGGATCTGAATTCTATCCATCTCTGGCTGTTCCTAGGAGGCGCGATGCTGCCACTTGCAAGACCTGATCCCCGGCGGACCAAGAGACATCAGATCGTGGAAAGCAAATTGTTCCAGTACGTCATGAAGGTATCAGCCAGGTTCAGAGTAGTGCAAAATGTTAACTAATAAAGTGCGTTGGTGTCAAATGCGCTGTCCTGCTTCCGCCGTCAAATTAGTTCCCCCTACGGAGTAGCGCCAAGGAGGGTAAATAGGCATGCAGATCGATGTGGAGGTGGCGTCTTTCTCGCCAAGCAGCGGCGATCCGCGAGTCGTACCGTTTCGCGGCTTCACCTGGCTGAGACTGGGCCACACCACGACCCCTCGCAAACGGCTCATTCATTGTCGCTCCTTCCAAACCAATGAAACTGCACCCTCTTCACCACCCTCTTCACAGCCGCTCCACCAACAGCGCGACAGGAACCCTTGCTGCATCTCCGGAAGGCCCTTTGCCCCTCTTAGAAATATCATTAATCTCCCAGCCTTTCGTGCCAGCCTTGGCGTATTCAGCATCTTCTTTTTTTTTCCCATGTTTCTCGCTGAACTTAGCGCATGACAGAAGCACATGCTAGGCAGCTAAATTCGCAGAGTGATGTCATCTGCAGCACATGTCTGGCCAATTTAACTAGTCTTCTATGAATCTAACCATAAGTTCACGACGCACTCTACTCAAGTAGAGTAATGCTATTCGGACGAACAACTTTTGCTCCTCGGACGAAAAAGCCTGGTGCGCTGATTGGTCAGATCGCCCGATAAGCTGCGATAAGCCTCGATAAGGAGCGATAAGAGAGCCAACCAGCCACAAACGCCACAGGCCCGCTCTACGCCGCGCCTCAAACTGAATTGAAAAGCGCGCAACAGGCGCAATTATTACCTATATAACAGGTCCAAAAAAGAGACCTAGGATCGCAGTAGTTAAGGTCAATTCATTAGACTTAAAATTGGCATTTAATAACCTCTTGTGTGGCGGTTGTGATGTGTTATTACCTTGCAAGCTGTTGTGACTAATCTAGCCCTTTGGCGGCGCCCGCTACAGAGGCGCCCGGGCGCGCTTTTAGATTTTTTACGTTTTAAATTCTACAAAATTAGTAGAATTTATTTAAAAATTATGGGAAAATATCTATAATATCTATTATATTATATCTATATATATATATCTTACATTAATCACTATATCTTTAATATTCAATTAGTTATAAGGTATTTCAACCTGCGCTTAGTCATCATTCATTAAATTCGCGCGCCCAGGTGCGCGATTAGTCACATTCAACTTTTAATAATTAACGTACTCCACAAGCGAGCCGACCACACAAGCGAAGCGATCAAAAATCATAATCATCAATAAAAATCATCAAATAAAAACACAACAAAGCCTCTGATTAATTAAAATCAATCATTATACTCTTCTCCAGACATCGCAACAACTATCTGACATGTTCTTGCGTTATGACCCGTCTTGCCGCATGTTCCACAACGCCTTTCCTTCGATCGCGCCGACTCTCCTTGACCACTACTTCTCGACGATTCGGCCACTCCCTGCGTATCAACAGCTACCTGATCAATTGCTTCCCTACCCTCATCTACAGTCATCTTCCCTCTATTTTGCAGGCGGGTTCTTTTTGCTCTGCGCCGCTTGCTAAGGGCCTCATTTGACTGTCGCAGGATCTGGTTCTCAGACTTTAATAATGCCATCTGATGCATTATTGCCTTCGTTCCCTTAGAAAATGACTCAAGTGCCTCAAGAATAGATGCCGGGGAGCTGCTCTGGTGCCTTCTAATTCGTCTTTTGAGGTATTCAGACTGAGAGCCAGCCTCAAGGACGGTCTTTGGCGTCTTTGAGACCCAAGGGTTGGGGAGGCTCGCTTCCTCCTCAACAGGTGTTGGAGTCCGTAGCTGCACATCAAGCTTTGATATGACACTTTCCGGGTCTAAAGGAACAAGCCCGGCTCCTCTAAAACCCCCCTTGATATTGCTTTCTGTCATAGTGGCTTCGTGGGCAGCATAAAAGGCCGGAAAGAAGTCAGTCTTGGAAATGTGGGCTATAGAGCATCTCATCAGATGCTCTATTTGCAGACCGTAGGCCTTTTTGAGCGGTCCAAAGCACCCGACGTCAAGAGGCTGGAGCAGATGAGATGAATGAGGCGGCATACAAAGCGTGATAATGTTGTTTTCCTCGCAATATGTCTCGAAGTCAGTTGAGTGGTGGCTTTCGTGGCCATCGAGGATCAGAAGACGATAGCCACCGGTTGATCGGGCCTTTGTGTGCCGATCAAAGTGCTTTACCCACTCAAGACCCGTCTCGTTGTCGGTCCAGCCATTTTTAGTCGTGGCAATAGCCCAATCGCCCGGGAGGTTGCTTTCTTGGTACCAACTGGCGAGGTGATATTGGCCCGCAACCACGATGAACGGCTGGATCGCCCAGCCTTCCGCATTGATCGCCTGGATGACTGTAACCCATTCCCGGTTTCCAGGCTGGACTGATATCGGTCTTCCACGCCTTTCCGCGCCTGTGACAACCATTCCGCTTGCGATCAGGCCCATCATAAAGCCAGTCTCATCAAAGTTGTAGATATCAGCTAGGTTGATGCCATATTTCGCGATTGTGTTCTTCACGAGCGCAAACCATTCGCGAATAAGGGTCGGATCTTCGCGTTTAGCTCTCTGATAATCGTATTTACGATTAAAACGCGTCTTGAGCTCTTGGTGTCGCTTGACAAAGTTAGAAGCCCAGTTCTTTCCGACAGGTGATGCATCGCGGTCGGCGAGCAGTCGGTTGGCCATTTCTTCTACACCGCGGAGTCGGGGGGGAAACCCGCGCGAATTTAGGTCGAGAATATACTGAACAATGATCTGTTCCTCTAGATCAGACAGTTTACGTGAGTTCGGTATGATATCGCATCGAGCAGGAATGCCGTTAAGTCGACCATGAAGAGTAGTATAACGGACATTATAGATCCTTGCAGCGGGCCGGATACGTAGTTTTGGGTCATTTTGAAGGGCTTGAAGAGCAAGAATGATGTTTGCCTCTTTATTTAATTGTGACATATTTCGTGGTTGAGAAATAATTGATCAAATGAAAAGAGGAGAGGTTGAGGGATTTTTGATCGCTTCGCTTGTGCGGTCGGCTCGCTTGTGGAGTACGTTAAGCAAAAAAAATATTTCCCCATACAAAATGCAATTTTTCAACCATATATGGAAAATTCACCAAAAATAAAAAGCGTGAAATAATATTCGAATTTCATTTTAGAATAAAGTGGATTTTAATATTTTCGCGGTATTTTAACTTCACGCCCTGCGCGCGTGCGTACTATACCTAATTCTTCCTCCTCCGAAATTGACTCTTATCTTCCATCCCCCCCACCTCGATCACATCCTCAATAGCATCCGCCCCTTTAATTGCTTCGTTTGCCTCGGAAATAGTCTCACTAGCCACTAGAGCCTCTGCCAATGTTATGAATATTTTGTTGGGATTCGGTATCGCCTTCCTCTTCTTGCCTCTGCTCAACCGGCCAACTTCCTCCTCCAGACTAGCTATTCTGGTGCTTAGAGAGGCGATCTTTGACTCTTGAGCTTCGAACCCTCCCGATATCACAGAATAGCGCCTTCTTGTTGACGGACTCTTGTTCTTCCCCAGATCTCGGATGTGGCGGCTGGTCTTTGGCGTATTATTAGAGTCGACCTGCCCGTCTCTGTGGCTGTCCGACCCGGGCGTTGTTTCCTTCTTGTCCGGCTGGATTTCAGGATACATGAGCGCTTTCCGTGGTGAAACTGGCCAGTTTCTAGTCACTCTCTAGCCTAAGAGGATATTTTTCTTCGTCATACCCACTTCCCTGGCTTTAGCATAGGCCTTGGTAAAGTTAACCTTATCTACCGGCGCAGAATCGGTCAAGCTGGTCAGTTTCTGCAGTTCTTTTCGATAGGCAGCCTTAGATACATTGAAGACGCCATTATCTAGTGGCTACAACCCATAAGAGCAATGTGCAGGCAGGTAACAGCAGTATACGTTATTCAAAAAGCACGTAGCCATCCACTCATCCTAGATTTTTAGTCAGCGCCGTCAGCGGTATTTCCGATCTAGAACAGGCAGACACTCACAGATACATGGCTCCCATGGCCATCTAATATGATGAGCCTTGCATCAGACTCATCTACTAGTTGCGTTTAAGGCAGATAGACCTCCTTAAGCCACTCGACTGCGATATAGTTATCCGTCCAGCCATTATCGGACGTGATATAATACCAGTCGGCGACCCCCCGGAGCTCATCAATAAACCACTGTTGCTAAAGTTCTTTGCCTTTGAAGATAATCCCCGGCTTCAAAAGACGGCCATCTGCAGTGACGGCTTCGAGAAAGCTAGTCCAAGTGCGGGACTAAGAGCCCTTGAGGAAGGACTTCCTCCTGGGATCACTACTGCCAATAACTAAGGAATCTAAGCCTAGATTCGCGATAGATTAGTTAGGTTCATAGTAAGAATGACAAATACTCACCAAATCCAGCCATGATACCGCCCTCGTCAACATTAACCGTGTTCTCCGGCTTGATCTAACCATACTCGCTCTCGCAGATATCAAAGTACTAATTGACGGCCATTGGGGTAAAAGAATTGAACCTCGATGCTTCTTGACGTTTTCCTACCTTCGTCTTGATATTGGGATGGCGTTTAATGAACCTGGCTACCTAGTGTACACCGATAGGCCTTTCCCGACCTTGCTGTCTCAAGAGGGCAGCGACGGTAGCGCGAACTTGACTATGGGAAGGAGCATAGCCCAAGGCCTCTTGTCGAAGTATCCAGGTAACCAGCCTGGACTCCTTCGACTTTGATAATAGCTGAGCAGGATAGGTGACCTCGGACTTTGACGGCAGGCCTCTTAATCGGTCAGAGAGAGTGGTTCGGGGCACGCCATTCTTCTGGGCGGTTTGGTTCTGGGAGAGGCCATTTTCTGTGATATCTAGTATGGCCTGGATAACATCCTCCTCCGTATAAGATGATTGAGGCATGATTGAGGCGACTAAGGAAGGATGGGGAAGAGAAAATTTTGGATTAAGCTTCGAGGAGGCTAGAAGCGTTGAGGATTGTTTAGCCGAACTACAACTTCTCAAAGAGGCTGTGATGCTGGCGTATTCGCAGCACAATTTCATCCTGCTGTTGCTCCACCTCGTTGAAAATGGCACTTTTGTATCACAATAACCGATAGCAAAGACTGTAAAAGAGGTATCTATAGCTCACTAAGAGGTCTCGTATATCACAGGGTTGTTTCTATTGCGCCTAAGATCGATCCCTTTCCTAACATACGTGATTACCCTCGGTCGATCGTCTTGGCTGGCTCTAGCTGTCGACTAGGACGTATGCTTTGTACTTAGGATGCGAGTTGAAGCTTCTGCCTTCTACGCCAACATGACATGGACAACTTCTGATTCTGGGCAGCAGAAGTTACAGCAAACCTTTAGTCCCCTTGGTTCTTATGCAGCCGTTATATCGATATACGATAGAGGTACTATTGGCTACTAGAGAATCCAAGGACACCGTGATCTAGATCTTTCCTGATAACTCTAATATAGAAGACGAAGGCGAAGGCGAAGAGGGTCAAGTTTTCGATAACTCGCAATCATACAATAACTACAACAACCACAGCAACCAGCATTATAGGCCATTTACATAAGTTCTTTGCACTATAAATTTTGCCTGGTGTAGGTCCTGATAGCCTCTACAGATAGAATAGACACTAAATAAAACCCAACTGAGTCGGGGGCCGCCATCAGTATAGATGCTATACCAACAGTATCTCCGGTTCGAGTGGAGGATGACCCAATCTGGATTCACGACTCAAACATGGAACCATTCCCCCGGACTAATTCTGAGCCGAATCAGCAATCTCCTTGTCAGACGAATCACACGTCTACTAGTTACTTGACGGTTTGTACAGATGACAGCCTTGACGTCTCGCCTACTAGCTCCGAAAGTCAGCCATATCTGGGCGTATCAAACGGACAATAGCTCGTCACTGAGGTCATACGGGACCACCAGTGAGCCGGGCATCATAATGGCCGATGCCCTCTCTGATGAAGGTTCCTATCATGGGGCACAGAGTGCTCCCACGACCCCTTCAATACGCACATGCAGTGCTGTTGCTACTACACCCGAGGAATCCGCATAAACACATTAAACGGTGCTAGATAAGGGTAGTGACGTAGACACTAAAGGCTCTAGCAGTGGGGATGGCCTCAACGTCTCAGAATGCATACGTGACGAGGACTATTGTCCCCCCCCCCCAAAATCCAGGGATATAGCTCTAGAAATGATTCCAATCAAGAACAACATATTCGGAAATGTCGCAAGGTATCTCGACCTCCTCACATCTCTCTTCGAAATACCTCACCAGTACTCAGAGCTCTCTCTAAAGACGATTGACAAGGCGTACCGCACGATTACTGAGAGGGCATTGAACGTGCGCATGCGGCATTAAGGATCCACCACCTTCGCAGGCAGGACCAGTCTCCTTTGAAGCCAGCACGATTCTCGCTCAATTTGAGGAATGGTCTTTCAGAGATATTTTACTAAAACGCATCACTGGGGGCGACAAGACTACATTTCCATTGCAGTTTGAATGAACCCCCGACCTATATCAGCCACCTGTTGATAGATCCATATCACATTCTAGGAAGGGCAGAGGGCCGCCTAAGGGTTCGCTTTCGGCTACGAGACCATCCGGTGAAAATTGGACGTCAGAAGAGGAAGATAATATGCGCAGGATGAGACAAGCTGGCCGTTCCGGGGCCGAGAACCAGCGCGCCCTTCCACACCGTTCCCAGGGCACGATCTAAGTCCGGTATTCGACTAAATTAAACAAAAAGGGTTGAAATTGGCCCGATAGGGCATCAAGGCTCTATGAAGGTAAATGCTCTCTCTTCTCTTTGCGACTCGGTCTGAACTTAATTGACAAGTGAAAGGTGTTACGGTTTTCTATCCAGTGGTAGGCTCCATATCTTGCACCCGATACCACAAACAGACAACAAAACAGACTCGGACTGAGTTTAAGGTCACTAGCATCTTAATGGTACCATTCCGTTTCGCCTGGCGGCAAAAGTAGCCACCCATAGCAGCCATTAGACAGAGCATCCTGCAATCCGTCCCGCGTACGTAGCCATAAGTTTGGATATTTTCTGTCGGTTGCGCTGCAACCAATTGAAGAGTTGATTTATCATGCAGTTCATAGGGTTTAGAAGCTGTTAAAGGAGTAGCCTAGACCAACGCGACCAGCCTTCTCAACAAGCTGTACTGATTGGTAAGGCCGATACGGATACTGATTGATTATCATGTTACTGATACTGATTAATTAGCTTGTTAGTAAATTTCAAGATATAACGTAGGGGTGCGTAGGTTTAGGCCCGGGTTCGGTCGATATGACGTCAGTGAAGGTTCATACTCTCGAAAGTCTTCCAGGCCTTCTCGACTCCTCCTTGTTTCTTCTCTTAATTACCTTCAATGAACCTCAAACATTATAGATCAGTTGGTTAGATCCACAGACGACATGGCGTCTTCAAGGTTGGTCAGGAGCTTCTGGCAGAGCTTGGCCCGGCCTCGTTCTCGATTCCTCTTTGGCCGAGACGTTGCTGTCGCCTCTTCTACCTCTCCATCAACGCCCGCTAGGCCCGCAAACCCCCAACAGCACACTCAAGAAACGACCGACAACTCCGAAATAAAGGCAACAACAGACGCAGAAGGGTCCAAAAAGCGTGAGAGGGTCGTCGCCCTGGGGTCCGGCTGGGCTGGCTACGCGCTGGTCCGCAATCTCGACCCGGCCAAGTACGAGCGCATCATCATCTCGCCGCGCTCCTACTTTGTCTTCACTCCGCTATTGGCATCCACTTCAGTCGGCACCCTCGAATTCCGCTCCATCCTGGAGCCGGTCCGCCGCCTGCAGCCAGATTGCTTCCACCAAGGCTGGGCCGATGATGTCGACTTTGCCAACAAGACCATCCGTGTCGAGACGAACCCAGATGCCGACGAGATCAACTCTCGCACACTTCCACCCGCCACTCAATCATCACCGCACAGTGATGGCAGAGACAGTGGCTCCTCAGCCGTGTCCATTATTGAAACCCCTTCCTCCGGCTCCGTTAAGGAGACTCTCACCAAGCGTAAGGGTGAGATGATCACGGTCCCCTACGACAAACTCATCCTCGCCGTCGGGGCCTACTCCCAGACCTTTGGCATTCCCGGCGTTCGTGAGCATGCAAACTTCCTCCGCGACGTCGGCGACGCCCGCTCCATCCGCCTTCGCGTCCTACAGTGCTTCGAGCGCGCGGAGCTCCCCTCCACGGGCGACGAGCAGCGCCACAAGCTGCTCCATTTTGCCGTCGTCGGCGGCGGTCCCACGGGCATAGAATTTGCCGCTGAGCTTCACGACCTCATCCACGATGACCTCGCTCGCATCTACCCTGACCTCATGCCATTTGTTGGCATCACCGTCTACGACATTGCACCCAAGATTCTGCCAATGTTCGACAAGAAGCTATCCTCCTACACCATCGACACCTTCCGCCGCCAGGGCATCCATGTCAAGACTAAGCATCACCTCCAGGGTATCCGTCCGGATGAGGATGGCAAGGGTGGCCTCAAGATTAAGATCCAAGAGTACGGCGATGATGAGGTTGGCGCCGGGATTGTTGTTTGGAGTACAGGGCTGATGCAGAATCCCCTTGTTGCCAGGCTTGTCGAAAAGGATATTCGCGCCCCCGTCACCCCAGAGGAACAGCAGCTGTGTAAGCAGCAGACCTGGCATATTGTCAAGGCCGAGAAGAGCGGCGGTCTTGTCGTAGATGGCCACCTCCGTGTTCGCGTCTCCACTGGGCCT
>JBBEOF010005450.1:0-14186 GCA_037576055.1 Fusarium sp. M6JPR69
GTGTAGATTATATGTGGGGTGAGCTAAAATACACATATTCTATTGGCTCCTTGACAAAATGTTGATGTGGGTTGAATTAAGTTGAATTGAATTGAGTTGCTTGCATCCTTGCATCGAAATAACTCCTTCAACCTCTATTTTTGTGTACCTCAAACGGGTGGTCTAGATAGGACGGTTTGACTGTGATATGAAACCCGTTGTTACCATGAGGCGTGTCAGGTAATTAGTCGAGGTCGAGTCTAAACCCCTTGTCCTAGGCCTTAGGCCGTTCAGCACCAGAACAAAATGCGGCATACTAACGCACTGTGTAAAACATACTATCGACGCGACAGCATACAATCCAAACACTTGCAGAATGTGTAGCGCCTCGATACGTTGCAATTTATTATAGCTTATATAGCTACCGTAGTTCCCGTTCCTCTAGATTCGGACCATTGTTCGGTAGTTGGGCATTTCCTGCCTTCAGAAGCTCGACCTCCTTCTCTAATCTCATGATGTGTTCCGTCGCAGCATCTAAAACTTGTCCTCTGCTAAAGTATTGGCCTGGGGTAATGCCGGCGGTCTCATCAGTTGCGTCCTGCAGCCGTGCTACTGGCAATACAGCAAGGAGTCTTTCAAAACCTGTCCTTAACCGATTTCTATACCGTTTCTCAACATCATTGTGGGTCTCTCGAACTTGCAATGCCTTCTTTGGGAAAGGCTGTTTACGATACCCTGAGTTCTTCGGTTTGCGCGATGCCGACCTAAGCTTGACGTCGGGATGTCCACTAGAGCTGTCACTATTGCATGCTAAGCAGTCCAGAGGGCCCATTTTCTCCCATGAGGGGGGGTCATTGACTTTGTCCGCGGCCGGCCGTCGTAGCTCGAGGGAATCGCGGGTGTCTTTGGAATTGCCGTCGGTGCTTGTCTGATCCAACGAAGGGAGACCGGGTTGTGAGATATCAGAAAGTCCAAATGCTATACAGGGATCGTGGGCGACGCGCTCGGACCCTGATGATATGTCCGCGTCCCACATGTTCGATACGAGGGAAGCTATAAAGAAGAACTGCATGAGTAATGTTTCTCCCGAAGCCTAGGAGCGTACCTTGGTCCATAAACGAGTCAAAGGCCATCTGAGATTGGTGTCAGCTACTGGAGGATGTAAAAACCATAACAGCCAAGCATCAAGCAGCGAGTATACGAAAGCCATCAATATTTAAAGAGTGCGATTTGGGAGGAAGTGCAAGTATGCACGGCAAGTGATCAAATAGGAACCTCACCTGATCCTGATTCTGATACCGATACTGATATTGGTCCTGTCCCCACCCGATGTCATCTTGGTTTCCAAGTAGAACCGTCTCCGGTAGGGTAGTAGCAGTTTCTGGTGATTGAGTTGGTGAATTCATCTTGAAAATTGTGGAAAAGGATGAACGGGCTTGACGCAAGGCCTGTGCATTGACATTGCAAAATCGACCGGCGGGGTCGCGCGGGGGTTTCTGGCAGAAGCGGCTCAGAAACACCTTGCAGTGGCTGGCCCAGTCACATCGGGCATGGGCGAGGATGACAATTAAGTCAGCAGAGATTGGCAGAGAGCAGAGCCGCATCTTTGCTGGCATCGAGATCACCGGGCGCGTTCGGAGCGACGTTCCATCCACACCGGCCTCTTCTCACCTTGCCACAGCCTACAACCATGTGCCGTTATTGCGGGTCTCCTGAACACCATTTCGATATCTGCCCCGACTGTTGGGTGGGGTTTTTATCATATCTTGTAGTCGCCACCGTAGGTCCTCCCCCTTCAAAACCTAATAGTATACAATAATGCTCAGATGCTTAGGATAATGTGGCCTTAGATTGCCAGAAATTTCTCGGCATCATGTGAAATCGCTCGCAATTGATACTTCACGATGTGTAGTCCTCGACACATGTGTCCAGATTCGTCTCGGCACCGAAGCGCTGGGTGATGACCGACCGATGCGAATGCGAGACGACGTCACCCCGACGTGCGGCATCACGCATCGTAGCGTGAATGGATGTAAATCGGAGTCACTGCTGCATGTAAGCTATCGAGGGCCTGGGATTAGCCAGTAGACTGGGAAGCCTCCGGACCTTTCTCTCCGGCAGCAGAGAACGTGGCGCTTCGGTTTGCTGAACCCGCCTCCTGATTGTTGTTCTAGACAACGAGTTGTTTGATCGAAGGGAAAAGGCTGGGGTCCAGCAAGCAGCAACCCACAACTTAAATACACATTGCAACCACACGCACGTCACTATGACTTGCTCATGAGGTGCTTTCAGCCCCGCAGTAAAGGTCTCCGGAATAAGGGTCCAGGTCCCCGAAGGTGGGGTCGAGGTAAGGGTCCCTGGATGATCGCGAGAATTTCGCTCAATAGCGAGGTGTAATTCGTTCTCATCATGCATACAAGTCATAGTAGAGACAGATCTGAATTCAATTCACAGAAAATACCAATGCCTTGGGTTTTACTCCAAAGGTCAGAGAGACATGCAGCACAGAGCGCTTTCATTCACGACGCTATTGTCGGTCTTGCAGCTGGCTTTCGCAATGACCGCAGGCCTATCTTCGTGGATTCATATCACAATTTGTTCAACGATAACTAATGAATATACGGAATCGGATCGATAAATATGTCATTCTTGGCGGAGTGGCGGAATTAATCGCCCGATCTCTCTTAGTCTTGATTTGCGTTCAGAAGGCGGCGTTGGCTTTGGACCGCGCTTGGTCTTCGGCGTCACCTGTATATTCGGATCTTTTAGGCGCAACTCCATTATTGCAACCTGGAGGCATAAAATTGGGGTCCAAAAGAATCTGAACAGCCCACCCTACAGGATGAGAATTCTTTCACAGCGTCAACTTCGCATACATATATTTCCATCAAATAAATATTTAAAAATATGATTTATATATCAAAATGAACCCCTGATTTTCCTCTTTAATATTTGGTATACCATCCTTGCGCCCGGATGCATGCATCAAGTCGGCGAGGGAGTGAGTCAATCAGTGCATTAATCTGGTCAACAGTAATTGCTGCCCACGCCAACTTGATGCATTTGATCAACTCTGCCGTATCGACTTCGTTGTTTTTCAGGAGGTCTAAATGAGGGAACATCTTCCTGATGTTAAGTTTTAATTGCTTCCAGATATGCTCAATTGGATTGAGATCTGGGGAATGTGCCGGCCAGTCAATCCACTCAATTGAGTGGGAAAGTAACCAGTCGGTCGATGACTGAGATGTATGAATTCTCGCATTATCCTGCTGGAATCTTCTTGTGCCGTTATATATAGGAAGTAAACCTTTAGATAAAGCTTCTTGATAACTCAAAGAAGTATATCCTTTCTTCTTTGCGGTTTGATCGCGGATCATAACGATGATATCAGATTTCCCTCCTCTCCAAATTGCTCCCCAAACCATGATCGATAACTTAGACTTCCCATGAACTGTGATATTGACGAATTCTTTCATAAACTTCTCATGAGGCTTCCGGAAGATCCATCCACGTTTATAATTCGGTTGGGATTGAACTGTCGATTCATCAGAGAAAATGGTCTAAAGATGGTATTAGTTAAGTGAAAGCTTCCCGAGTAAATTTAACACCTAGTTTCTAAACCGCCGTACCTCAATCAATTCTTCGATATCTTCCTTCCAAGCTTGACACCATGATAGTCGCTGACGAGCTGTTTCTTTTGATAATGGTATCCTCTGCATTGCTCTCCATTTGCGACCGTAGTGGTAGCGGATAACTCGGCGTATCGTTGTCCGAGAGATGTTACCACCTAGATAATTAACAAGCGATTCATATGTGATCCTGCGGTCGCGTTTAAGTGAAACTAATACGTACCGAATCTGCTGAACCGTGAGTTTCTTAGGACGCCCAGATTTTGGCTTTTTATCCAGAGTTCGTTGAGTTTTCCAGCGTTGATAAATATTGAAGATGGTGGCTGGTGAACACTTTGCCTCGGCGGCGACATCACGGTAGGTCCTTCCTGTCTCTACCTCGCGAACGATAAGGGCTCGGGCTACCTCATTGAAATCCTGATTTGGCGCGCGATTTGCGCAAATAATTGAGAAAATTCCATCGTTATTGGACATCATTTGCTGTTGTTGTGGATGGTCAAAGATGGAGAGGGTGTCGAGGGATAATGTGGTGGATTACACGTTGGCGGGGCAGCGTTCAGATTCTTTTGGACCCCAATTTTACCAGGCCGTTTCAATCATCAAAAAAGAGTGGAAATTTACTCCCCTGATGAGGAATTATTCTGATATCCCATCCATGACCGGCCTCATTGCACTTGGCCCGGGAGGGCATAGCGGGCGGGGTCGGCGACCTAGTTCCACTTCGAGTTTCTACGGTAACAACGCCACCGCCGTGGATCGAGGTTAGTCCTCCCAGGCGGAATAAATTTCATTCGTTCATTCCGCCGTGCATCTGCCTCCGTCCCATTCTTAGTCAGCCTTCGTCTTTTCCTGGCGGCCAATACATGGGCACCTAGGTGCCCAAATAACCTTGGGCATCCCCCCTAGGGAACGTCATATAATTGGCCCGAGACTCCCCACACCATGACAAGGCACTAAAGCCTCAGCCGACCTTCATGACTCGTACCGCTGGTACAACAGCACTAACACCTAATGACATATATCAAGACATCAAATTCTGCGTGGATTCAAAAATACCATCATTGATACATGGAGTTGGTGTTGAATTGAAATGAAACGGATATGGGCCAAAGAATATAGTCACTTTCTATTTTAATAGTCGAAATATTTTGAGCGGTGAATTGGCACGTATGTGCTGTGCTCTTGCTCCTCACATTTGAATCAGTTTTGATCCTGCGCAGGCCGGTGTGTTCCTCGTCGATCTATAGAATCGTGCTCACGGCAAAATCATGTGTTCAAGACTTTAACTGCCGAATAACTCACACTTAAACTGCAGCAGTATCTTGAATTAAAAACTTTTTTTTCTCTCTTTCCTTTCTCATCAGTCCAGCAACAGCTCTCCAAAGTAGCCCCAAACCGTCTGTTGTATGTTATGTATTGGTTCCACGCTTAGTCAGGCGGCGCACCTGGGTGCGCAACTTTATTTGGGCACCTAGGTGCCCATGTATTGGCCGCCTCTTTTCCTCCATCCTGCTCCTCCTCATAAATCTTACTACTATTCATACCACCGAAGGATCAAAAGGAATAGAGCATCAATCTTGTAGGATCGAAAAGGCCGTGTAATCCTCAATGTAGCCCATCTGCTAGGCTAATCCATATCTATAAAAGCTATGCCTAAAACATTCCCTAGATAGAAAAATAATGAGTGTCCTTGCATCCTCTTTCCATTCCTGCCTTGCAATAGTGTATTCATCGTTACCTGTCGTTGACAGAGTTGGCGGATTGGCCAAAATCGCCGACGGTGAGGGTTGCTGCTGCTGTGAGAAGACAGTGCTATCGTTCATGGGACCGTACATCATCGCCACAGAGGCCAGTGTAGTCATGGAAGTCGGTTGGGCCGCGGATTTGACCACAGATCTATGTACCTTGTAGAGACCCGAGCTCGCGGTTGGCGATAGGGTTGGCCGTCACGTTTGAAAGGAGCTCCGTCGCTCTTTGCAACTCAGGTACTAGGTCATTTTGCTCAGCGGTTGACACTGCACCGTTTGAATTCACTGACTTGCCTAAAAGTCCGCCGTTATATGCCTCGCTGTATCGGGTAAGATGGTTCAACATCTCGTGATATGCTTGCTTCTGGGCGTTGAACATCTTCCGCAGAGTTAAGACTTCGTTGACAAGAAGTCTGTCTGTTTGCGACACAGAGGCGAGCATCTCCTCGAGCTGTTGCACCTGCTGCTGTGTGGCCGTAAGCTGTTCGGATATGGTATTAAAGTGGTGGTTGGTAGTGAAATCCGCTGTCGCCTGTGGTTTCTTTGGTGGAGTTGCTTTCCGACGAATCTTACTGATGTCGTCTTTGCTATCGACTCGGAAATATCGGTGTTTGAATTCCAGCACCTAATGATTCTTTAACTAAGATCCACCACACGGACTGTACCGAACTCACATTCGCGCTGGGCGAAGATTCATTGTCGCTCGAGGGCCTCAATTTGTGAAAGTCATAATGGTTCAATTGCCGAATGAAGCTTAAGAAATTGTGGTGATGAAAATATTTCGGCAGCACTGATCTCCTGAACTTCTCGACCTGGGCCTGGGGTTAGAGCTATTAAAGTCATGGCCGAGGTAAGGATTCAACTGGGTGACGCACGTCCACGACGACGAATGTCTCACCGTCTTCTCCCCATCTGACAACATCCTGATGTGATGTGTCTTCAAGCATTCTGGATCTATGTCAAATAGTCTCCATCGACGGCGGACTGGACGTGCTACCTAAGGAGTTTACAAACCTGGAGGCGAATGTTAATCGGGGTCTATATTAATGTATTAGTCGTTCTTACAAATTTGCTCGCATCGCTTCCACCCTCCTGGGCACCGCGTAGCACTCTTTCAGGCATCAGGCAATGCGATCTAGGCCCGGGGACAGAAAGGTAAAAAGATATTGAGAGAATAGCCTCGTAAACCCCCAGTTTCAGAGATATCGATAAGGTGAGATATGGAATTGATTGGTGGCTGAGACAGGCGAAGTCAAGGAAGGTGTAAGTCAGGAGTAGGTATCGTGAACGGGGGTGGGATGGGTATTTATAGCTGGTACACTCAGGAATATGACAGGGCGGTAGTCTAAAGCTACGATCTTTACTTGTCTAGTGTACATACTTTTCCAGTGATATCGTGGAAGGCTTATTGTACATCAACACAGATCGACTCTCTCACGGCCCGGGTGCAGCATGCTCGTTCTCCACCTGGTAGACATCTGTGGCGAAGTGGGGCTCCCAAGTACGGTAGATGTGGGAGGCCTTACAAAGTACGTTCAAGCGATACTGACCAGTGAATCGATGACATTAAGCGTATGCCGTCAAAGGGCATGGCCAATGAAAGTAGCAATGACTGAAGGATTAGGAGTAATGATCGGTATTCTTAGCAAGTTCGAAAATGAACCCAGGGAGGAAAACAGTTCGTGGAGAATCTGGTTCTGTTTGGGATTGCACGATGTCGCATAACATTCGTGTGACCGGATGTACCGGGGTCTCATACGTTCGCAGCCCCGTACACGCACAGCTGGTTTGATTAGTCAGCAATAGCCCCTAAAAATCCCCCCCAAGTGCCCTAAGGGCCCTGAGCTAGCACCCATGATGGACCTCCCACCTTTTCAATATTATCCCTCGCGAGAAGAGCTTGAGCTTGATCTCGTAATTTACGCAACAATTGGCGGCTATAAATGGATTATTCGACGCTCACGTTCACAATGGAGAGGCTCTGAGCGGCCTACTGTTCTATATGCTTGCAATCGCTGGCGTCAAGGCTGCCAATTTTCAATCCTATCCAAAGAAGACTCTTACGGCTTATGGCATCTCAAACATCGCACTGAAGCCGGATTTTCCTACCACAACCATGGGCCCCAGCAGCCCCGAGAGCCCGAGCCGCTAGAGAAGAAATTGCCTACCTGTAGCAAGTGTCATATAGAAGGCCATAGAAGGGGTGCAAAAAGCTGTATTTTACGTAGTCAAGATAGCTCATAAAACAGTTACTGTTATAGAGCCCTTAGGGCACTTGGGGGGGATTTTTAGGGGCTATTGCTGACTAATCAAACCAGCTGTGCGTGTACGGGGCTGCGAACGTATGAGAGCCCGGATGTACCCAGGGGATTAGGTAAGCGAGTTACGCAACCCCTCTGTTCATCACAGAGGGGGCATCACAACCTGTAACTGCGTCACTGCTGTAACCGCCTTGCGCACCGTATTTGCCTTATTTCTCCACGAATTGAAGTCTGAATAGCTTCAAATTAAAGGCAGACCTTATTTTTAATTGAAATTAACTATGCCTCGATTTTCAAGCAAAGAAAGCGCCGCTGCGGCGCGTGCGGCGCATGCGTATCTATCCGGGGCATCCACGCCACCGACAACTCGGGCGAACCCCTCACCAGGCAAATATAGCATCAGTGACACCGCCGCGCTCTACCACGCAAAGGCCGCCCTGAATAAGAAATATGTATATCTATTGAAAGCTGGGAAACCGCTGCCTTCTGATTCCAAAGGAGGGACACCGTCAGCGCTAACTGGGCCGGAAGAACGGGCTTTAGTGACCTTTATCCGCTCAGTTGAGAGGAGCGCTTTTGCTGTGTCAGAAACCTCTATCCGTAACTACGCCAGTTTCCTTCGGGGGCACCGATTTAACAGCCCAGAGCCTCCTGTATCAGTATCATGGGTACGGAGGTTTAAAAAGCGTCATCCAGAGCTTCAATATAAGTCCCCAAAAGTCCAAGAAGTCACCCGTGCCGCCGCCGAGACCGATATACAACACATCGACAATTGGTTCAAGGAATTCGACGCCCTGGTGAGCACCCTTGGTATCCAAAAGTGCGATCTTTGGAACTTTGACGAGACCCCCTTACAAATTGGGTGGGTAAATGGTAGCCTTAAGCTCTTTTCTACCCGGATGAAACGAAACACACGGACGACTGTCTTTCAACCCGGGAATAAAGAGTCTTTGACGTCTGTTGATGCCGTCAGCGCAGCTGGGAGGTCAATTCCTTCGTTCCTATACTCACGGCGAAGACGTTATTAGAGGAATATACGCGTGCTGATATTGACGAGCGTGTTGTCCTCACATTCACAGATACGGGTTATAATAACTCTCATCGAGCTATCCAGTGGCTGCAACACTTTAACCGCTGTTCCTTTGCCGCCAGCGAGACCTTCGCCGGATCCTCTATTGAGGAGTGGTTTGGCTACCCAACGACTATCACAAAGTCCCAGTTTGACGAGGAATATGCGTTCAAACCTCGTTACCAAGTCAAGAAGGCTCCGACCTCATACCGGCTCCTGCTGATGGACTCCTTTTCCGCTCATGAGGATCCTGAATTTATATGGTATTGTGGAATGTTCGATATCATCCCGTACCGCCTCCCAAGTCACCTGAGTCATCGTCTGCAACCTCTTGACGTTGGCGTCTATCAACACCTTAAAATTGAACAGAAATGCGCTCTCAGGGACTTCATGATAGCCGGCGGTATCCAGATCTCTCGATTCGACTTTCTGAACCAGTGGAATCGTATGTATACAGCCGCCTTTAAGGCCTGTCATATATACGTTGGCTTTGAGAAGTCAGGCATCTTCCCTATCAACCGAGAAGTCATCCTAGGCCCGCTCCGCCGGCACGCTGAAGAGCGAGAGAAGCCTCTATTCCCAGTGACATTAAATAGGGATAAGGTGACCCCGAGGAGAGTCAAAAAGCAACTCTCTGATCGCTCTGTTCAAAGGTCTATATCCCTCCTTGACACACCAACGCGGAAGGTCATCCGGAACGCTGAAGCATGTGTTGATCTCTCTATTGTGATGCAAAAGTCACATGAGAATGTCATCACGTTACAGAAGGAACGTATACGACTCGAGGGACGCCGCGCACGAAGTCGTCGCCAAATTAAGGGCGTAAAAGATGGTGCTTTTACTGTAGGAGAATTAAAGCGTATGGTTGAAGCACGAGAGCGAGAGCAGCGGAGACTGGACTCTAATAGGCTGACTCGGCAGCAGAATAACGTCCTCCAGAACCTTCGTGACGATGGCCGGCCGCGCCTCCGTGGCGGCGCGGCCGTGAAAGCGAAGCGGGAAAAGGCCGCCGCAGAAGCCGCCGCGATGGCTTCACAGGAGGCCAATCGCCAGAGAATAATGTCTGAGACGGAAAAGGAGACCTTAGAGAATCGCAGGCGCCTTTGGATTGAAGCTGACGAGGAAAAACGGGACTTCCAGCATCGAATTTGGGGTCGGCATGTTCTTGAAGCTATTCCCGAGGCCGCCGACTATTTGGCCGGCCTTGACAAGGCTGCAGCCTTGCGAGAGGCGGCAGCCTTGCAAGGTCAGCTAGATAACATACCTGAAGATGTGCTCTCGGTATCATCAGGAGACTTGACGCCGCTGTTGTCCGGCAACGAGGAAGAGGATTGTGACGATATTGAGGTCATCATGAACACACAGATCGAGGGATTCACACAAGCCGCTTTGACGGCCGGAAGAGGGGATTATTCGCCCGAAAATAGCGATCAAGATGATGATCTATCACACCGAGAAGATTGGGGCGAATTCGGCTATGATCGCGTGCCTAATAACTACTCGGATGACGAGAGGGTCGAGGCGTGCATTGTGGTGGCCGGGATGACAATTCCCGTGCCGCCGTCGCGGGCCCGAGACTAGGCATTACATTTACTTACACACAACAATGTGGGAATAGCCTCAAGAAGGCTCAAACTGACAGAACCAATTGATCAGATTAAGCGCTATTCATTGATGGTATTCTTATTAAAATTGGACTTCAATTCGTGGAGAAAGGAGGCAATTACGGTGCGCAAGGCGGTTACAGCAGTGACGCAGTTACAGGTTGTGATGCCCCCTCTGTGATGAACAGAGGGGCGGCCTATTATTAGTCAGCCCCCTGGGTAGATGGCGATCTAACGAGGGAGCGTCTCGCCTTGCTTGCATGATTAGCCATGCAAGGTGGAGCGTCGGCATGTTTCGTCCCCTGCTGAAGCCCTGGATGAGTAACAAAAAGCCAACAGGGACACAGACAAAATAATTGCCCACATTCGTTTGGACAGTGTGTGAGGGGTTTCCGGCGCTACCGACGCCACAGAACGCGTCAACATGACGACGGCCAAATCCAAAAGGTGACAATGCATATTGTTGGATACGCGATGGGGTAGGGGTGAATTCAGTAGATTGTGGGCCAGAAATTGACGATTTTATTGATTGAAGCCTTGATGATCTTGTTCTTGATGTTTTCACGGCCACAAGCCACACATTGTTATAACGAGGAGCAAACTCCCTTCTATCCGCCCACAGGCGCCAATCTAACAACAATCAAAGTATGCTTTTATCAAACTTATAGGCTTAAACAGTATAATAGAACCCACTTTCGGACTGATTAAGTCCGACGAGTGATAATCTACTACCGTATCGACTCGACAAATTTGCAAAACCTGGTGGGTCCTGGCACCCTTGCTTTATGCAAGTTCTATTCCTCATACAGTTAGTATGTGTAAGCGAACTCTCGAGGCTCTTCCCCGCAATATCAGATGAGGGTTTTGCAAAGTTGAGGGATTTCCCCCTTCCAACGCAAATCACCTGTTTTTTCATCCGATTTGAAGGCATCACGAGGCCGGTTTATAGTCAAAATGACGCTCGTGGAGCGGTCAGTTAATATTACGCCTCGGAAATCAGGCCCAAAGAAGAAGCCGCTGTCCCATCGCAAATATACTCCTCCAAAGCCACTGCAACGCCGTGAGAATACATACTCATCACGCAAGAAAGTCGAGGTCCTTATGTTCCTAGAACATCATAGGATATATGATCCTGACCATTACTTCTCTGTTGATGGTTATCGTCATCCCCTGGCCCGAGAAGCTTCAATACACTTCCTTGTTCCTGAGCGCACGATATACTCATGGACGAAGGATAAAGACATGGTCCTTGAGCTCAAGAAACGAAGCTATTCCCCCCACTGGCCGGACCTCGAGGAGGAGCTATTCCGGCGGTTTCTTGAGGCCCGGGACAAGAAGCTTATCGTGACGACTGGATGGTTCAGAAGACAGGCCCAGATTATCTGGGAAGATAAATACCCTCAGCTAATAAAGGTATTTACATTCTCAAATGGTTAGTGGCTAGGCTTTAAGCGGCGGCGAGGCATCGTCAAACGTCGGATCACTAAGGAGTCAAGTCGTCGCCCTAAGGAATACAAGGCTATCACGAATAACTTCCTCTGCTTTATCCGCCGGGTATCTAACAACACCAATACACTGCAATTGCGCCACAACCAGTCACCCAAAATGACTATAAATTATATCCTCGACTCGCCCATTCGTCGCTTTGAGAAGAAATGGACTTTAAATGTCGATGAGACCCCGATTCCATTTGAATACCTCGATGGAAGTACGTGGGAATTACGTGGGGCAAAAACCGTGGCCGGCAAGACCGACCGTAGCGGGTGGAGCAAGAGACAGGCCACCCTTATTATGTATATCTTCGCCGACGGGTCTTTCCGACTAAAGCCCAAGATCATCTTCCACGGCACCGCCGGTCCAACAGGCAGGATTTTCGCTGATGAGGGCCATCTTTACGCACCAGACGTGACTATCGCGTACAATGAGACAGCGTACAATAATGAGGACTTATTTTATGACTGGATTAAGGACGAATTAGCGGACATACAGGCGAAAACACGAGACTTCCTTCTCGTGATAGACATCGCCACATTTCACAAGACTAACAAAGTCACAGACCAGCTACGGCAACAGAAGGTAACGAGGGCGCTTATCCCGCCGGGCTGTACGGGCCAGCTTCAACCGCTTGACGTATCCGTCAACAGACCATTGAAGGACTTGCTACGAGAAGAAACCCTTATTTACATGATGAATAAGGAGGCCCAAGGGCAGACAGAGTGGTCCGTCAAGGATAAGAGGATAATGACAACATGGGTCGTCTCACGGGCTATCCAACGACTTGCCCAACGCCCTGAGATGATTGCTAAGTCATTTATAAGCTGCGGTATTAGTGTGAGGCCCGACGGGAGCCAGGACCACCTCATACACATCAAAGACATCGACGAGATCGATTTTACGGGTTGGGAGACTGCTGAGGAGACTATCGTCAAGGAGGAAGAAGTTATGAATGCCCTCACGGACTTTGAGGAGCTTATATTAGCCGGGGACGAAGATAACACCCCAGAAGACCTTTATATCGGCCTCATGCAACTAAAGAAGGAACAGCTAAAGTCAATGGCCAAGGGACTTGGGCTTTTGATGAGTGGGAATAAGGATGACATTGTGAGACGGCTGATGAAGAGATATACCGATGAGACTACTGCCGAGGCCCCGATTATAGTGGAGGAAGAGCCTAAATCATATATTGTAGTTATACCTTAGCTATTGACTTGTCCTTCGTCATCTAGATCGACCTTGCAAAAACACACCTTTCCCCGGCTCAAGACATCATCAACAGGCTGACTACTTCGCACCCTAATATAACCGTAGTGATAGCCTTCTTTTGCTAGGGAAATCCCCGTATTTTAACCGGGCGAGGAGGGCTACCTATACTCGGGGCGGTAGATCTGTCCAATCTCGAAGGGTTCGGCGCGTTCAAAGTCATATGTGACGTCTATTTGGCCTTGGTTAGCTTCCGTTGGGAATGCCCTCACTTGTGCACATATAGACAATATCAATGAAGCCGCACACCGGCGATGGCCTCGATTGGGGCATATTGGCGGCCGTGACACGAGGAATTTGCCAAAATCAGGGAAGAGGGGAAGATAAGCCGACGTTGTGTTCCAATTTACATACTAACTATATGAGGATTAGAACGTGCATTTTGCAAGGGTGCTAAGACCCACCAGGTTTTGCAAATTTGTCGAGTCGATACGGTACTATTTAGCCACACCGGCCCGACATTGCGACATTCCCACCGACGGAATGGTCATAAATTTTATTGTTTTTCATGCTTGAGCAGCCTCAACTGGATTACGTACTTGGATATCACCCATTTCCACATTCACTGCGTAGTGAACGTCAGATCCGGGTCGCGTAATTCCGCAGGCTATCTTCCGCGAAATTGCGTCGCATCCTGCCAGGTGCTGGTCGCCTCCGAAGCAATCGTGGCGCGTCAAGCTGTTCGCAGCTGACAAATGGCTCGTTTCTTATTGGTTCGTAACGGTATGTCCTCCCATGGTATACTTACACTGTACTGGTACTGTACACTGCAAAACGACTTCCATGACGCCTGCCGCGCACTTGTTTTGTGTTCCAACGACCATGTATAAAAGTGACTAGATACACATAATAAATCTTCCCCGTTAATCCAGATCACTCACTTCTTACCGACGCTCACTGTGGGACTTGACACTCCCCCGTTGAAGTCTTCCTTGTCCCAGCAACCACAAAGACCCTTCTAATCTCGGCGTATTCTCTTGCAGATAATCATCGCCCCTCATCGGTATGAGGCACTCCACGGATGCACAAGAACCTGGTCAGGTTCGTAGTGGCATCCATCGCATGGAGGCCGCGTGGGGACAGCCCTCAAGACCCACGCCAGAACCACATGTCAAGTATAATGACCACTTGAACAA
>JBBEOF010005451.1:0-14035 GCA_037576055.1 Fusarium sp. M6JPR69
CTTGGCGGCCATGTGTGTTGTGTTCTATCCGAGCCGAGGTACGGCCAAGATCTGGTTGTCTGTGTAGCGCCTGGTCTATTTGACGGCATGCGTTTATACATTCGGAACATGCACCGCGTTCCGGGAGTCTAATGGCATGAGTGGCTGCCAGCTGTATCTCCTTGAGTGCGTTAAGGCTACAACCAGGTCACGAGCAGGGGTCTGATCCAATTAAAATGCCGCAAATTAGAGGTACTTCAATTGCGTCCTATTTTCTATGGTGATAGAAGTCCCAACAATCCTGCTGGTTACAAAGGGCAACATCACATTGCCGGCACCCGTACCTTGTTTTTTTTGGCCCCTTTTTCCTTGTATTGGTATTGATGCCGGTTAACGGCTTCCTCTTGCTTCGTGACCTAATTTGACCGCAGCGGAGGCCTTGACAAGCAAGGCAAGGGCTGTTTTTCCCTCTTTTGACGTGTTCATGCAGCTCCATAGGCGTATTTTCGTCGCCAGCTCGAAATTGCTGTCTGGAATGACCAGTCCAATAAGCCACAATAAGGTCATCTACAAGGCGGCCTCGCCAGTCACTCTGAGACCGTATTTTCTTCTACTTTGGCTGCCCATGAAGTTGAAGAAGATAGCTATTGATGAGGGCTGTGTCAAGAAGGAAGGTCCAAGCTATAGCCTGCCAAGGGCCGCGACGAATTGAGTGACTATAGCCCCGTGATGCCCTTAGTTGGTCGCCACGGTCCACATGATTCATCTCATCGTTGTACGTAGCGGCGATAGAAGGGATTGCAAAGGTCTTGACGGCTTCGTCACCAAAAAAACGCTGTATTGGCCGTGCGCGGGCTTGATCTGTATTTGGCCTCTTCCTCTTCCGTATGACAAGCTCGTCGCCTTTGAATACAGTAGATAAGAAGAGCACGAGGGCGTTATCCTTCCACGCGATTTGGTTGAGCTAGGGAAGAGCAAGTTAAATTAGTAGGGGTTTTAGAGGTAAAGTTGACTTAGCTTGCTACCTTATTATCAAGTGCTGGAGCCATTCTGACCTCATTGAACTGAAGGAGCCTCCGGCCGGCAGAATCATCGTCTTTGAGCTTCGCGAAGGGGGCGTAGATACCACAGTTGCGGCGGGCCGTGCCTGTGGCCCCGTGGCCGTACTGACGGAGGCTTCTAAAGAGGTTAGCGGACGAGAAGAGGTTGTCAATAAAGACGTGATATATGGCTTTTGGCAGCTTATTAATAAGGGCAATAACCACGCTTTGTGTCGGGTTGAGGCGTGTAGAAAGTCGCCTTCTTCTCTGAGATCGAAGCCGCGTTATGAGGCTAATTGGACCGTATCTTTTCTTCGGCTCGTGCCAAAGCCACCGCAAGAAGAGGCCTTTTTGCCCCGTGGCCCAGATCTTGAAGCCTACGGGGATAGGCTTATTTGGGACTCGTGTTGCCTGGTATGACCTTCCTGTATAGCGGATCATACACTCGTCCACAGCGATATTCGTGCCCGGCTTGAGGAATTCAGTTGACGCGTGTTGTAGGTGCCGAGACCATTCGTCAACGGCGGCGAAGACCTTCGCAAGGCCAGCTTTGGCGGCCTCTTTGGCGAGGCTGAAGGGGTTGAAGAGCCGAAGGTGCCGATGAAGCAGTTGAAAGCGGTCAAAAGTCATGACTTTGAGGATTGAATGGTCGGAACCTTGGTGCCCTAGCCGGGAAGTCTTCCAATGGTCTCGGATTGTGATTTCCTTATGAATTCCTATATGAATTAGAAGCGCAAGCCATAGATATACCTCTGGCACGGTGGTTGGCTTCCAACTGTGAATTCGAGCCCGTGGCTTCCAGCTGCGACTGCGAAGCAAATGATCAACCCATTCATTCGTATATTTAACCCATTTTGCGACTAGGAAATAAGGCACAAAGTGATGGAAGAGGTCAAGAGGCTGCTGGGGCAGCTCTTTGACCTCGAGGTCGCGATCGGGCACCATCACCGGGAGGAAATTGGTGCCGCAGCTAGGAACCGGGTTGAATATAGGTCGGCAGGTGAAATCGGCTGGCTGCTCGCGGCGGCTATTCTCTTCTGTAATTATAATACTTGGATCAGAGGCACTCAGTGCCTGGCTAGGGATTGATTGGGAGCTCATGAGTATCTTCAAAAAGATTTGTATGGTATTTTAGGTGGAAATAATTAATGGAGCACTATGCCGTACCCCTCCCGTACCTACGTCATGACTACGGTCATGTGGGTCGAGTAACCGGTTGTAGCCTTAACGCACTCAAGGAGATCAAATCATCACTTTCTGGCCCACAATCTACTGGATTCACCCCTACCCCATCGCGTATCCAACACTTACCACAAGCTATGCCGCTTCCACCGCTTGAATGGGGTCCCTAGACATCGCCGAGCCAATGACATGCCATCCCATCTGATCCGGACGAAAAGCTCCGGTCAGGTCATAACACAAATGCAAAGCTCCCGGTGGAGCGCCCAATTGTGGTACCTCACACCAACGAGGCTGTGCCCCCGATGCTGGCACCGGAATTGAGTGTGGGAAGTCAAAAGTTGTTGTGCAACAATGACCCTGGATTTAAGTCATTGGACACCTCGACAATGAGCTACCATTGCCTCCTTGCCTGGCGCTCTCGCCACCGCCCGCTTTTATTCTCACCTCTTGCGCGCTCTGTTAGCAGGCTTTTCTTTCTACCGTCAGCTGGACAATACACTTGCGGCGCTTCTCTTCGGCCTTACAGTGTGCCTCTTCGACCAGTTTCTTTTGCGCCGCTCAACCTCTTATTGTCATTGCCTGTGCGTCAAGCCATCTGCGTGCCTGACCACTGCCAGGGGAGGGAAATCCTGCATTTTCGCTCTTGACCTACGCCATACCTATTCTGCCCACTGGTCTCTAGCTGAGCCTATATCCATTGTTTGACAAAACCGGCCGAGATTTTCCCTCTAACCGCTCATTGACATCCAGTTACGGCTGCCACCCGAGGATCTAAGTGGCTGGCAACCGGAAAACATCCTTATTCACTTGTGGCTTTCTCTTGACTGGAAGTACACACAGGTTTTGCATCGAAATCTTGTGTCAGACAATTGGCTCCACAGGGATCATTGATGGCACCAGTCAATTGATGAGAATTATCTAAAGAGCAAGAACTCAATGGCAAGACGCGTTGAGTCGTGCAGCTCTTTATACACAAATGAAAGTGTTGCCTGTTTAGGCAGTAGCAGCTGCATTGCAGGCAGCTGCGCTAGTGGGGCCAGGGCTTGATATGCGACATCTTGACATCCGCTAAGGTCGAATGACTTATTGCTGGAAATTGTCTAGGTTGAGATAATCCCTCCCGCAACAACGCAATGAGAGATCTATCCAGTGCTCATGTCTCAGACGTGGGGACACTCGAGCAGAACCCTCCCAAGACTGGCAATACGGGAATGTCTGGTGGTTCATCGCCGAGTCAAGGCGAGCAACAAGCCCTTCTCGACCATCACCCATCTCCCCGGCCTCAACGGCATCCCATGGTCTCGCAACACGCATTCACAGCACAGTTCGACATATCTCAACCTCCCTCGAACCCCCAGCCAGGGCCCTGCAGCATGGCCGCCATGGTAAACACCCTACCACCCGTTGCATTTCGTCCTGGACAGTATCCCCATGGTAATCAACAACCCTACAACCCCACGAGTTCACCCCCAATGGTGCAGCAAATGCTACAATTCACAGGCCCTCCTATTGTTCCCGTGGCTGGTCAGGGATTCTACGCCCAGCAGCCTCAGATGGCACAATACTACGGGAACCAGATCCCACAGCCCCCAGCAGTATCGACTATATCCCCGCGAAAGAGCATGGCACATTACCCTAGCCACTTGATGATGGTCCCTCAACAGTCGACATGCTACCACCCTCCCTCCCCCCAATACCAGCCCTCGGCCCCCCCAGTACCCTATGCCATGGTGACCGGTCACTACAACACTGAAAATTAACCCTCTTCCTCTCTGCTAGATCCCATCGACGACTACGAACGAGTTCTTGAATTGGCGGAACAAGCACCTGCAACCGTCACTCGTCACGGACGAATATGAGCGTTATTGCAAGTCTGAACGGGTTTACGGGTTTACAAGCGCCCTTGCATGGTGGCTAGAAGAGACACAGCAGAAAAACTACCCAAACCTGAGTAAAATGGCGGTGGATATACTATCAATTCCCGCAATGTCTGCTGAGCCGAACGACTCTTATATGGGGCCAAGATAACCATTACAGATCGCCGAAACCGGCTTGGGAGTGATGTAGTTGAAGCACTAGAGTACCTAAAGTCATGGTTTGGGGTACGAGAGTTTCAAGGTGATGTACTTTAGCAGCCGCAGTAGAATAACCCGGGTCACGTGTAATATATGGGACATATTGTCACACTGGCAATATATTGGGTTCTTGGCAATACAATATAATAGAGGCTAACATCATATGGCCTAATACAATATGCACCACTTGGCAATACAATAATATTGCGAGGTTTCCATATTGCCAATATACGTATTGTTTATATTACTCGCAACACTGGATATTCCTATTCGGCCTCTGAGTAGTTGGCCGAGTGGTCCCAAGAGCGCGAGAGCGTAGTCTGCAAACCCTATCAGCAACATTGGTCTCGAGTTACCCCGCGGGACGTTTGACTGGCGCAACTCACATGAGGGTTGGACTGGTCGTAGGAGCTCGGAGCGTTGAAGTCCGTGGGTGGCATGTAGCCGTAAGTCGTATAAGGGATCAGCCCGTCGTCGCTGGGGCACGACTCCCGCTTGGCGGTGTTGCTTAAATGCGTCATCAGGGAGGGTATCATGGGCACGGCGGAAGCATTCAGGTAGTTGGGGTAGGCGTCAGCAGCGGTTATGGCCAGGTAGGTCTCAGGGGAGCCGTAGGGAGCGATGAGGATCTCATCAGCAGCCGGAGAAGGCGAGTATGTGAACGGGGAAAGGCTGTTGGAGCGAGCCCGGTCGCCGTAGGTGCCAGGGAAGAAGAGATCGTCAGTAGGCTCCCTGGGAGGAGTGAACTGGCTCTGAGAGATGACTGGCTTGACGGGGGTAGTGGGCTGCGACTTTTGGGATTTGGAGTATCGCTTCGACTTGGTGGTCTCCTGGGGCCGCTTATTGGACTCGGCATCATCAGAAGAGCCAGCACGGCGCTCGAGGTCCTCGAGGCGTCGCTTGAGCTTCTTGCCTACAAGCGGGCATCCATGTCAGTTCTGGTTGAGAATCAGCTTAGGAATCTCCGGGAGTCAAGTCCGGTGGAAGTCAGGCTCCCGGAGTTAGCGGAGACAACATACGGTAGTTGCGCTGGGCAATCCGATTCTGTATCCGTCGGCGCTCGGCAAGGTCAGAGATCTTGGTCCAGTCCTCATCAGGGTTAGCAGAGGCACTACTGGTACCCGAGTAGCGTCTGCGAGGAGGAGCTTCCGCGTAGGCGGGTAGTGACATGAACATGGACATTGTGAAAGTGGTTGTAGCTGGTTGAGTAGAGAGTTCAAGTAGGTAGGCGCCGTGGAAATGGTACTTGTCGTTGCTGTCAACGACGGGGCTCTGGACGACCCAGGCACGATTGAGACAACGGGTTGGGGGTCTGCCTGAGCTGTCTATTGATGTTCCGTTTCTGTCTGTCTTCTTCCGTCTGTCTATCTTTGTGTGCTTGCAATCGACCAGCAACAATGGCTGGAAGTTTGTGGTGGTTGACATATATGGGGGACGATAAAAGAGTAAACGCAACCCGAAGCTCCTGAAAACAAGGATGGACTCGGAGGCAGGCCGAAAGTGAACGGTAAGTGGGGGAAAGAGGCTGCAGAATAAATGTCCCAAGAGCTGTGGAAGCAGGCACAGGGGAAGGACCCAAGCCCACCTTCTGTACACCACCCTGAACCCGCTGCTACTGGACTGGGAAGTAGATGACTGCGCTTGTTTATGGGATGTACAGCGGAGTCTCAGCCACTATTGTATGGGAGAGAGTCGGAGGTGGCGTGCCGTCATGGCCCAGCATGAGCGGGCGAGATGGGCGAGGAGGATAACGGGCTTATATGTCGATGGGCGTGAGGACGGCGTGGTTGAACAAGCAACAAACAGCACCGGCCAAAGCGTATCCTTGGCACAGCGAGACGTCGTTGCGGTTGTTGAATGGTCCTTGCTATCCATGGTTGGCATATATGCGGGGTATTTGGGCTGCTCCAGTAGGAGACGAAGGAGATGGAGGTGACAATAATGGGATCGAGGCTCCGGCCTTAGACACTGTCCAGACTCTCCAAAGCAGTCTGGCGTCTCGTTGCGGGCGGCACGAGTCACGAAGAAGCGCCTCGATATCCGAGGCTCCTTATCACCGGGGTAAGATGTTGAAAGACCTAGAAAGAGGTAGAGATAAGAGGCGTTATGGACTTGGATGACAGAAGTGCTGCCCGATGCGGCTCAATATCGGACGATACGTGCGTGGGGTATGTTGGAGGGGCGCGTGATATGAAGGGGGGATGAAGTTCTTTCCTTCGGTCAACTGGGCCTGCAACAGGTAAAATCCCCGAACCCCTCCACAAGCTGACGACTGGGCACGTAAACTATCGCGCAGCTTAACTTTTGGCGCGTCGTGTGGCGCGAGTCAGTATCGCACAGGTGAAGCTTGTGCTTGGAACCGTAGCATTCTGGATCGAAAGGATGTGAGGCTGGCGGTGATAAGGCGAACGCAGACATGGTGGAAGATTGCCAATTGGTGATCTCCTGGGTGCTCAGCAGTGGGCGCTAAGCAGCGGGCGAGCCGTGGCGCGAAGGTGAAGAGGAGGCGATGGAGAGGGTGGGTGAGCCCGTCTAACAGAACGTAGAGCCGGGTGGGTTAATACTCGGCGCCTCATAGACCTTGCTTGTTACAGTCCAGGACTGGTTTGCGACCTCATAAAGTCCCGACACGCACGCAGAGCCAATGAGAGGCAGAAGCCATTAGGTTCACGGGTACCCGTGGATCTACTTTTCGTTCTACCATTGTATCGCAGCTACGTGACGAAAAGTCTGTGACAAAGCTCCATCCATGCGTTCGCCAATCAGCTAGATAAGGAACGTTTTTAAGCCGAATACAGTTCGGCCCAGATGGCCGGATCACGGCTATTTTGTTAGCTCGCCCGGATTCTTTAGCCTCCCTTCAGGCTTACCCAGACATACTATTACTAGACCGCACGTACAAGACGAACAAGTATGGCATGCCGCTCCTCGACATGATTAGAAGCGATGTTTGCTAACGACCTTTTTGCACAGCTTTTGCATTCCTCCGTGGCGAGACGGAGGATGATATACTTGGGCTATGGACCGGCTGAGGTTGTTATACGCACAAAACAGCGCGGCGAATCGTTGTGTCGCCTGTATGAATACTGTTGCGAATGCTGCCTCTTCCTCCTCCTTGCTGCTTTGTCCATAGCATGCGAACAAAGTGGTGCTCCGTCAATGCCACGCCGCCTTCTCTCGTAAGCAACAACTAGTTATCAACGGCCGAGCAACAAGCGGTACTACAGACACCACCGGTCGGGCCGACTTCTACCAGTTTTGGCACCCCATCATGGGCTTGACGAACGAGGGAGCATTTAAGGAACGCGTTTCGGAATTTGAGAAGAAGTACCTGCCGGAGTATGTCAACGAGGTCGGAATATGTCGATACATTCTAGCTTGAACCATACAAGGAGAAACTTGTCGAGGCATGAGTCGAGCAACACACCCATTTAGGTAATGCAGCCACGTCTCAAGTTGGAGGTATCCATGCACTACTTAAATCTCATCTGAGCAAATCTGCATTAGATTTCTTCGAGGCCTGAAGCGCGATGAAGAACGCACTGCTCAACCAGCTTTCAGACTTGAGATCCAATCAAGCGCTACAGCAAATTCGTGTTCTAATTGAACTTTCGGGGCAGCTGTATAGCACAGTACGCGGCTGGGTATCACATAAAACCCTGAGAAAAGGTGAATAGTAGCGGAAGCTATTGACCAGAGACCCCCCTCCCACAACATGTACTGGGTCTTTTTCTCTATCACGCGGGTTGCCTTGTCTGAACACTCTGAAGTCTCTACACGGGTAAAACAGAGTCCTTTTGCTTGAGCACTTTCACCCGCATTGATATTTGAAGCGTGACACAGGTCCACCACCACTTCTAGAGCCTCGTCAACGTGTTGACCCGCGGTGATGAAACAAAGATGGGTTACCTACACCCAGAAGACTGTTGAGGCTTATACTTCAACACGCGGTGTCAAACTCAAAAATTCCGAAACAGAGTATTAGAAGAGAGCCCAGTGCGTTTGAGAGTGTCGATACGACTATAAAAGGGCCACCTACATGCAGCAGACGTCATGCCGTTGGCCACACAATGGCTTCACGCGTATGTCCCTCGAGGTTCGAAGAGTTGATCTCGCGAGGAGGAACAGTTTCAGTGCCACTTTCGTAGTCGGCCGTCACACCAAACCCAAGCCCAGACACCATCGCGGTGCACCGTCCAAGCTCCGACTGAAGTGCCGGGGAGACATGCAGCAACGTTGGGGCGAAGATTAGATCCACGGGTACCCGTGAACCTAATGGCTCCCTTGTCGCTAGAACGCCCGGGTTCAGCGTCGTCCGACCATCTGCCACATCTACCCACTCTTAGGGTGCTACGTAGCGATTACAGAGCATGGGATCCTAGCTACGGTGGCTCATAAAAAATGAATTGCCGGGCTCCTGTCCTACGGGGCATCGGGGCTTACCCCTTCGCCATCAAATGTCACATGTCAGCCAAAACTGCCGACCATCGGCGAAGTCCCGGCCAGCCACTTCTATCTCGGAGCAATTCATAGGGCCTCTCGAGGGCCTCAGCGTCCGCCGAAAATGTTCTCCGATGACCCGCATGTGACAGACGCTGAAGGTTGCGTCCACTCGGCACCCGACATTGCGGTGCTTAGAGGAGAGATGGCAGAAATGGGCGAGATGGGTGCGCTCTGGTACTGCGGACGGGAACTTTGACGGGCTTTTGGTCAGCGAGCAATTGAAGGTTTTGGCTTTGGCTTTGTGAAGGGATCCGAAAGTTCCCGCCTGACGATGATGGCTGCCGTTCATGATTCTCGGAGGGACGAGCGGATGTGAAAAGGAGGCCTACTAACATTTCAAGCATTTATCATTTCTGTTCAATTGGATAGAAGGAGCTAACACTCACATTTGCGCGGTAACAATCGGTCTAACGACCACGAGAGATTAGGTCCCAGCCAGACTTGACCGTTGGAGCAGCTGAATCGCATTATTTTGGCGGCCGAGGCCTGACCCGAGGCGTCACTTCTAAATCCCTTCGACCTTTACCTTGCTCACGACTTTCACCATTCCCCTATGTCCAGTCTTGAACAGCGCTCCGCCGCGGAAAGCCACGGAGAACCTAGACTACAGCATGGATCCAGAGCAGCGCCCCGTCGCAGAGAAGTACCTCCTCAACACGACCGTCAAGAATCTCACCTGGCGCAGTGTCACAGTAACAGTCAGAGATCGGGAAACGAAGCAGCCGAAGACGATTGTTGATCATGTCGAAGGAATAGTAGAAGCTGGTTCGTCAATTACCCTTTTGCATTGGATCAGTATGAGAAACTAACAACTATTGACTAAACGGGCGAGATTTGCGCTCTCATGGGACCTTCGGGGTGTGGAAAGACAACGCTATTAAATGTCCTAGCTCGACGACCAAGAAATACAAGCAATATCGAAGCAAAGGTCCTCATCAATGGAAGCCAGCTTTCGAGGGCGGCGTTTCGGGATATTTCTTGCTTCGTTGAGCACGAGGATGCGCTTATTGGATCATTAACTGTTCGCGAGACGCTGGAGTTTTCTTCGCGATTAGCTAGCACAAGGTAAGCTCCTGCAGAAGTCAAGAACGGGATTGCATGCTCTAGGGAATAGACTGGCTGACTGCTTAGCTCCCTCTCCAAGCAAGAGCGTCTCCTCCGTATCAATGGCCTCCTCGAATCCTTCGGCCTCGCCGACCAAGCCAACACTCTCATAGGCACGCCCATCCGCAAGGGCGTCTCTAGCGGTCAAAAGCGACGTGTTGGTATCGCAAGCCAGCTCATCACTAGCCCGAAACTTATCTTCCTCGACGAGCCCACCAGCGGTCTTGACTCAGCGGCGAGCTGGAAGGTCGTCAACTACCTCCGCCAAGTCGCTAGGCGGAACAATCTGATAGTCATCTGCTCGATTCATCAGCCCTCGACATCGACGTTTAATTTGTTTGATAAGTTATTGTTGCTTTCTCGAGGAAAGACGCATTACGTCGGTCCTGTGAGCGACGTAACGATGCACTACGAGGAATTCGGCCATACGGTTCCTAAGCACGTTAATCCGGCCGAGTTCCTCCTGGAACTGATTAACGTCGATTTTCAGCAAGACAAAGTCGCGGCAGCCCAGAGTCTCAACAATCTCCAAAGTACCTGGCAAAACTCGCACCGCGCGAAGGATACGAGGTCCGCCATCATGGCTGCTGAGCAGGAGGGCGGCCAGTTCAGAAACGAGGGGACGGATAACAAGCCCAGCATGCCGAGTCTGACGCTTACGCTATTGCATCGGAGCTTCATCAAGAGTTACCGCGATGCTGTGGCGTATGGTATTCGACTTGCCATGTACCTTGGATTGGCTGTCCTGGTGGGAACAGTGTGGGTTCGCCTTGCCCCTAACCAGGAATCCATCCAGCCCTTCACCATCGCTCTCTTCTTCGGGTCTGCCTTCATGTCCTTCATGGCGGTCGCGTATGTCCCAGCTTTCCTGGAAGATAAGGTGCAGTACGTCAAAGAGCACCAGAGCGGTCTCTACGGCGCCGCGGAATTCATTCTTTCCAACTTTCTTATCGGCGTACCGTATCTATTCCTTATCGTCGTTCTTTTCTCCCTCATCTCGTACTGGCTATGTAACTTCCACCCTACTGCTAAAGCGTTCTTCATTTGGATTATGTGGTTGTTCCTCGATTTGCTGGCTGCTGAGTCCCTGGTGGTATTCGTAGCCTCCTTGTTCCCCAGCTTCGTCATTTCGCTGGCGCTCGTTGCCTTCGCGAATGGCCTGTGGATGTCCGTGAGTGGCTTCATGATCCCGCCCACGGTTCTCAATCCGTTTTATAAGTACGTCTTCTCCTACTGGGACTACCAGAAGTATGTCTTTGAGGGCATGATGATAAATGAGTTTTCCGATCGGGTCTACGACTGCGGTGAGGGCTGTAGGTGCATGTACGACTCTCCCCTGGCAGACCAGTGTAAGATTGATGGCCAGGCGGTGCTAGATCAATATGGATATGAGAGGGAGCATATGGGCAGGGATGTGGGCATTATGATTTCTATTATCTTTGGGTATCGATTGGCATCGTGGATTGTACTTAGGGTTAGGAAGTAGATAGATCGCCTGGGAGATTGTTGGACATTATTCACGGAATTAGTTCAGAATGTCAACAGTGCGTTTAGAGCGTACCTATCACGAAGTCAGATGGAAATACATATGAAAAGCCCTTGATTTATAGCTAATTGGGGGTCTAAGTCGGCTCTTTCGTACATACATAGGGTTTATCATTATTGGGACTACCATGCAGTACCCACCTACCATACGGCGTCTCCTTCGACCCAAAGAAGACCGAAGTCATGCACTTCACCCACAGCAAACTCAGGGCCGCCCCGGCGATACGCCACGGTGATGTCGTGAAACATCCCGAGTCAGCTCTTTGCTGGCTGGGTGTATGGCTCGATAGCAGGCTATCATTCCGAATCCATATCGAAAAGTGGGCAGCAAAAGCGCAAGCCGTCGCCTACCACTTACTAGGGCTAACCAACACGAAATATAGCCCTCTGCTGAGTGCCGTAAAGAGCGCCGTCAGAGCATGCGTCGAGCCAGTCCTGCTCTACGGCGCCGAGGCGTAGTACCTAGGCACTACTCAGCCACGGTAGAAGCAGCCATCTAGAGACCTACCATCGAGCAACTAGCATCTGATGCAAAGAATGACTAAAGTCATGAACCAATCCATGTGGGCCATTCTCCCCGTCTGGAAAACGGCACCCACCGCCGCCCTCCACCGGGAAAGCGGGATACCACCAGTCGCCCAGCTTCTCGAAGTACAGCGGCTCCGGTTCTCTGCACGACTGAAATCGCTCGGCAAGGCTCACCCTCTAGCGAGTCGAACGCTCCCGCCCAGTCAACCTGTTTACCACGACCTCATCAAACGAAGATATCAGCCACTGACAGAAAGCAGATTCAGGACCCGCCTTCGTCGGACTGATGAGATCCTTGCGCCCTGCGCACGACCGAAGCTAGTCCAGCAATCATTTAATCAAGAACAGATGCCACCGCTGCTGACAAAATCGAAAAAGGAAACGGCCGACGCCTTCCTCCACTGCGTTCAGTCACTCGATCCGCTCACCCTGGTCGTATACTCAGACGGCCCCTGTCCCCAGAGGGAGGAGCCAGCTACGACTTCACCGTCCACCAGAACAGACTTGATCCTTGACGGATCAGGCCGCCTCGGACCGGCAGAGGTCTTTGATGCCGAGGCCACAGGAGCATTAGAGGGCTTGAAGGCAGCTCTGAATCTCCAAGAATCACCAATACAAGAGATCATAATCTGCTTGGACAACCTCGCTGCCGCCACGTGCCTGCGGGGCACACCGTCCGACTCCTCCCAAGAAGTCTTCCTCGAGTTCCAAGCCTTGGCAGCATCGCATGGTGCTACCAAGGTGCGTTGGGTTCCAGGCCACACCAACATTCCCGGCAACGAACAAGCCGATAAACTGGCAAAAGCAGCATCCTCACTGCCCGAGCCCGAAGGCTCTCGGCCAACGCTGGCGTACCTGAGAAGAATCGCAAGACAGAAACCCAAAGAAGCATTCGAGGCGTGGTGGTCTACCGCCTCCCCAGAGCAGTATAAGAGATTCAATCTCAAGGCGACCATAGCCTGCCCGCCGGAGCTTTCGCTTCCGCGCGCAGTCTTGCACCATCAACTCGCAGCGAGATCCCTTCATGGGGACTTTGCCGCATATCATGAGAGATTCGACCACAGTGAAGCACGGCTGGTCTGCTCGTGCAACCGACGCAAATCACCGGATCATATCTTCTATTGCAGAAAGGTGCCGCCGCGTCATCGAATGAGACTGGCACCCTCACCGAATGCAGCAGTAAACCTCGCAATAGGAAATGTCTTCACCAAGTTTGTCAAGCTGTCCAAATCAAGCGCCTTCTTTGATAAGATCTTCCCTCGCTACTAGACGAGACTGACTCGAGACGCACTTGCGTCCCTTACCTCTTTTATCTTCTCTTCTTTTCTTTTGTTGCCTCTTCTTTCTACCTGGGCTCAGGTAGATGGGGGATGCCGCAACGCCCTCCATCTGACCGTGACCACGCACGCCCATGGCCCCAATACGGCCGTCCTGGTCACAGGCTTGTCTTGCGGCTACTGTTTCCAAGTCGCGCCTGGCCATCCCGCTGACGGGTAACAGGCTCGATACGATGCGCCGTTTGTGCCGATGATATGCTGGATAGTGTGGTCTGTGGTCGGTTTTCGCAGAAAAGTCATAGATAGATCCCCCTAGCTCAGCACGTCCTGTGCCCCAGTAGGGGACTTTTCGGGCCCATTGGCCCCCGGACGAAACATATATATACATACATACATACTTATTCGTCTTCCTGTGGGTCTTTCGACCCTACTAGGAGACAGAACTCATGACCGGATCGTCTCCATTTGAGCACTTTGGCTGAAATTTCGGATGTAGGTGCGTAGCCGGATCTGAGACGCCGATCGGCCTCGTGCTTTAAAACGCTCTCAAGGACGGTACCGTTAGGCAGCGGCAAGACCCTGTCCCATTGCTTTTCGATACCTAGTATAGAAATTATCCTTCAGTAGATCTCCTAGGAACATGGGTGAAGAAAAATATGGTAAAACTCCTCTAGGTGTGTGATCTGGATTAGGGTTCCGTTTTTGACCGTCAAAAACCGTTTTTGACGGTCAAATTCCTAAAGGGGGTTTTTGGCGGTAATTTACGTCAAAAACCCTCCCGTTTTAGGCTTAGCTCATAGCC
>JBBEOF010005452.1:0-13939 GCA_037576055.1 Fusarium sp. M6JPR69
ACCCGAACAGGCACCTCGAACTGAGGAACCAGTCTGCGTGTCTTCGCATCATCCTTCGCCCCAGCCTGTTCATCAGCCTGTTCCTGCGTTGGCTCCTGAACGAGGTCCTGAGCAAGCTCCCGAACCAACTTACAGGCGTGCCTACGAGCCTCCTCCCGCACCAGTCAGCCGCCCTTCTCCCGTACCCAGGCCCGATCTTGCTCCAGAGCGTATGGTAGAGGCTATGGTAACACCATCTCAGTCTCAACCTCAATCTAGGCCTGAAGTCCCACGTTCCGCCCTTCCTTCGCATGTCCCGCAACCTACACGGCCTGGCATTCTTCAGCCCACTACCGAGTTCGACACGCCCATGGAAGACACATCGGCTCCCAATAGCACTCAACCAGCGCGGGAGCCTGAGGAGATGCCGATACCACAAGAGTATCGAGTTACCACTGGATTCACGCCGGCCAACGTTCGCAGTAGACCCCCATCAGCCGAGCGAGCGGAGCGACCAACACCGGCTTCCATGCCCATCGAACCGTCGCCTCAGCTGACGGAATCTCCTTCTGAGGAGCCTCTGGAGGAGATCACCCGAGATAATCTGGTGCTCCGGCACAATGGAGAAGTCTACACTTACCCTGAGTGTGTTGAAGGTGTACCCCTGGTCAAGATCAACGAAAATCACCCCTATTGGGAGCCTAACTGGCCAAATGTGAGAACACTGATTGAGCCGCAGCTCGCTCGATGGCGCGAGAAACACGAGGCTGCAATCGATGCCGGTCCGAAGCAAGAAAAGGGTGGCTCGTCCAAGTATCAGATCGGTCAGCTGGTCAATCGTGGCGTCAAAATCCTTGAGTTTCACGAACAGGGCCCGGTCAGCCCGTATCAGCTCCTCAGCAAGAAGTACATCCAATCAGGAAAGGGCAGCATCACGTCCTACGATGCGCTCTTCCGTTTGTCTGAAACGATGTCGGAGTTGGAAAAGTTCAAGTTGGATATCCAGCCAATTGAGTGGATGCGACAGCGCCTGCACGAGCTAATCCTGGCCGAGGGCGCCAGCTTCAACTTGCCTCGAACGATCCATGACTTCTATCACGACCCGAAGCTGACTGCCCTTCGATACAAGCATGGCTTCAAGAACATCGGCCGTCCCTCTGGATTGAAGGCGCGTCAGAGCCAGGGCAGTCCAAGCGACACGCCCAAGCCTCTGAAGAAGCGCAAGAGCTTGCATTCTGTTGCTAGCACGCCTCGCGAAACGTCCTTTATCGACCAACCTCCCTTGGCTACTCAAGTTCCCATGGGGCCTAACAGCCCATTTAACATTCATCATAAGCGACCCAAGGTCTTGCCGCCCGCTTCCAGTCCGGTTCACGACGAGTTCCACATCGACGCATGGTCTGATACGGACTCACATAGTGGTGGCGAAATCACCGAGTATGACTGGCGCCTCTACCAGGTCAAAAACCGATTATTCACGAGCTCGACGGCAGTCACCCAGTACTGGACCTGGATTGAGCAAGCCGGCTGCTTCCAGCACCAAGTCCTTAAGAACGTCAGCCCTGCCTCGTGGGGTTTGTTTAAGGATCACATTGACTTTCATGTTAACCTCGACGAGATTGAGGAAGTGATGTGGAACATTGAGGCGCTTCGCATTCACATCATCATGCGTAAGGTCAACGTTACGATGGACAAGTCGGATGGAGCACCTCGTGGCGATGTGATGGCATCTTTCAAGCGGGATCGAACTTTGCGGCGGTTCCTGTTCTTTTGTAGGGAGAAGGGAGTCAGGATGCTGAAGCAGACGACGTAAGTACCAATCTTGCCTCCACAGCTCATTTGCATGGAGCCACCAAGCATTGCATGTGGAAAGGCAACTAACAAGGTTGACAGGGAGGAGCTCGACCGTCGCTGGCAGATGATGCAATCAGACCTGCTTCCAGACGTCGATGACCGCGGCGAATCTAACAAACACCTGCTGGAATAGTTTTCCCATCTGGAACGAGAGCCGCTCCTGTCGCTCGTGCACTGAATGGCTTTCAATATCTCCGAGACTTTGGGATTGAAACTCAGTTAATACCTATAGGGTGCTATCCTCACCGATCTTACTGGGGGTTTCTCATTAGGCCCGGGCACAAAAACCGTGGAATCAGTTGTGTCGACAGGTTTGGTGTTTCGTGATTAGGCGGGGGGGGGATAGACTTGAAATCGAATATCTCCGTGCACCGAGTGTCGGGCGCGTTTAGCAATGACATCTTGCCTTGCTTTCTCCTCTGGCGTAGCGTACTTTCGAGGTCGCCCACGCTTTTTGGGTGATTCAGGCATAGTGAGCAAGATGCAGAATTAGAGTGATTGACTAGGGCTGTATTGAAGTTCCTTGTCGCAGGGCAGGCATGATCTTCACGGTCTCATGAAACAACTGCGGTAGTGATCTAGCCGTATGCTTTAAGAAACTCTGCGGGATGGAGTACCGCGCACAAGAGGCAACCTCAGACAACAATCAATCAACATACTGCTGCTGCTCATTATCATTTACCTGACCCTTGATCCTTTTAGCACGCTCAGTGCGACAGCTACATTCACTATGTAATTGCCTAAAAAATCCTACATCCACTCTACTCGGTCCAAAGTGGAGTGGATGTAGTGGTTCCGAACCTTGGCTCAGACGCAACGCCCTGATCCTACTGCCAACATAAACCAATCACGGCGGGGTTTATCAGCTGGGAAACACCGTACCGCCGCACGATGGATGCGGTATCAACTAGAACCAAAACGCTAGGGACAACCAAGTTCTTCTTCGGTAATATCTTCGTCGCTGGGCGGGTGTGTCGAGTGTGTGCAGACTTTTAAAGAGCCGCAGCACTCTCGGTGTGCTAGAAGAAGGTTTCTGAAACGCAAAAGTTCCGCTTGTAGTCGGAACGTCTCGGCCGTGAGTCTGGATTCCTCTGCGGGTGTATCTTGCTGAATCATCGCTAAAATTGTGTGCAGAGTACGCTTGGTACTTTCCGTCAAATCGAGCATGGCTTCCACGCCTTGCATTGCATAGTTAGTATCGCATGTTTCGGATTGCCTGGAAAGACCAGCGGCCAAGCAATGGAGCTCCCAGGCATCGTCATGGATCTGGAAGTTGGAGATTATATCAGTATGGAACAACTCAGATGGACTGACCAAGAATAAGGGGCTACGAAGACCCACTTTCGCAAAGTTTTGACCTAATACGAGTCTCTGCAAGGCTGTCGCTGAGTTCATAAACCCATTGGGGCGCGATTTGGGTGAACGGGCCTTAGTGTGACAAGGGTTCAATGGCATTGCTGGTGGCCAGAACTTGAAATGTTGGGACGAAGGAAACTGAGGTTTTCTGCCTGGTGAAAAGTGTATGAAAGGGCAGCCATTTAGGTATTCTTGAGCCTGCGCGCATTTCCTCTTCGAACCTGCCGGGGAGCGAAGTTTTATGTGTTAAACTTTTGGCTTGCGAGTCAGGGTACACTAAGCCATGTCTCTTATGTTGTATGACAAGTGATAGTAGTGGCTGAGAGTCGGAGAAAAATTGGCGCTACTGCCTACACAGGCAACACTTTCATTTGTGTATAAAGAGCTGCACGACTCAACGCGTCTTGCCATTGAGTTCTTGCTCCTTAGATAATTCTCATCAATTGACTGGTGCCATCAATGATCCCTGTGGAGCCAATTGTCTGACAGACGGGCTAGATCAACCGAGACACGTCTGCGGTCAACCCCAAATCCCGCCCACCAGGTCTAGCCGCATTAAAGTGCGACAAAAAACAGAGTAGCAATTCTAGGCCAGCCTTTGGGTTACCGTTCTGGCCACAGTCAACGCCATCGGACAAATACCTTTGCTTGACAAATCTATCTTGGACTCGTGTTTATTTCTGGATGCTAGTCGTGGCATGCGCACCCTCGCTAGTTACAGTAGTTGAGCGACTCCTATGCATTGAAACGGGGCTTAGTTTCGTCAATTGGACGCGGGCGTCTTAAGGCTCTTCTCTACGAGGATATCCTAATGATGATCGTGCGGCACCCCATCACCGATACAGGCAAAATGATCAAGTCCCTGACCGCAAGCGAGGGAGAGTCACCAGTGGCGCATTCAGAGAAGATGGTGTAAGTTTCGATCGACTGGTATGATTGGAGGAGCATGAAGGGTTTTCACAATACAAGACATTGCTCCATGAGGGCCTCGTCATTGGCCCATCCCGCGCCAGCCTGCTTCTGAGGCTGACGATACGAATCACCTGCCTGCAGTCCAAGGTAGCCTATCACGCGCTCTTTTCGTTCCAATCAAATGGCATGGCCACAGCCATGTATGTAGCTTGTCTGCAAAATGGCTTAGCCACCCCGAGAGATTGGCTAGCTGGACCAAAGTCTCCGACATGAACACCCTGATTCAAAGTGCATATTCGGAGTCGCGTCTGCTGCGGCACACAGGAACATATCCCTTCAATTGTCGAGGACCTCCCGCCAGGTCACGGCAGGGGAGAGCAGCCAATTAAAATGCATCGGATCAAAGGTACCTAATCCCCCACGTATTTAATCCTATGATAGAAGTACCAGCAATCTTTCGAGTTACAAATCGCTACATTACACCGCTCATATAAGTGGTGATCAATGACGCAACGTGTGGTTCCCCTTATGTACCTTCTTGATGACAGGGGTGGTGTGGGGCACGGTACGGCCGGGAGGTCCTCGACAATTGAAGGGATAGACTCGTCAGGGTCTAGCTGCCCACATATATGTTCAATCAACAATCGGGCACGGAGGTATCGAATTCGATCTTGAGGAGCCACATGGCCCGCATGCAGTGCCCTTTGGGCACTCAGTCGCCTAGCGAAAAGCAGATTGACGCCGGTATCTCCAGTATCTATGTTCTGGTGCTGGGGTAGGCCGAAGGCCGGCTTCTGATGGCTGTTGGCTATTATTGTAGCAGTGAACACCGTCAGGAGGGACACTCGCTTATTAGGGTGAACGGATTGGGTGGTCGCGACATCGCAGTCCCAGCACGGCGGTTATTTTAGACAAGTAGGCCCACGGCCGTTTTTGTCTGTCGTCTGAAAAGAGGATACGCCTTCAGCCTAAGTCTGATTTACACTACCCCACGACGAGATTCCTAATCAAGCACTACTTCTCCTTTTCGCCTCATTGCCAAGTGTTCTAAAACAGCTGGCAATTACACCTATATATATGCCTACTCAGGCTTAGTCCCTAGTATTCTCTGCCTCTACTCAGACTGTTTGCGAGGATAAACAGTGGATTCATTGTGATCTCCCAACTGCAAGCACGCCAAATGGCTTCTCACGAGTTTGACTACCTGAATGATGGAAGCAATGACAATCAACAAGAAGCAAGGCCTTATCCTGATTCCTTTATACTGCAGCCAAGGATAGGAGCGACAGCAACCTTTGGCTTCTCAGAAATACACGCACCTGGCTCAGTTCCTCCTGGTGATTGAGGTTAGAGAACGAGCCAACGAACTCACTCACTCACGACAAGGATAAGATTTTCTGCTTCCACACTGTCACTAAGTGTGTGGGGTGTTCTAACTGCTATTGCTGAAGCTTATATGGCTTAGGCAGCCCTTCCATCGTTGAACTGGTCGGCTATAATCCATGATTTACATGCAGGACAGGTGTCGTGGCGTCTAAAGAACCATTGACTGAAGCAACTTGAATGAAAGATGTGACCGCATTGTAAATACCGGATCACGTCCTCGTCTAACATTGGCTCCAAACAAATTGCACTGAGAAATAGTCAGAAAATAGAGTTGATATAGTATTAGACTCGTGTGCCCACCAGGTATCAGAACCGAATGCAATGTTCGCCATATCATTCGTTTCGGCCTTCCACTGCTTATAAGTTCGTTCAGGGGCAACTTGGTCCAGTAGCACGGGCTCAAACCCATCGTCGCTAATCAACTCAGATATATCGTCGCCAGACATAGTCTCATATCCTGCGGCCACTGCATCTCGGCTTGGATGCCTATAGGGTCTTAGAAGCCAAGAGCTTAGTGTACCTCAGTATATATTGCCACAAAGATTATGATACCGGGGAACAAACATCACATAACATATTAGTGCCAGGATGTAGATGGCGAGGAGGATGAGTCCGAATGGTAAGTCCGTGGCTGGCGGCGAGTGTTTGCGAGTCTCGTCGGATGTAACTGTAAGAATAAAGACTACCATGCTGAGGATGGCTGGATATATTTTATGAGTCTATTAAATTCTGGGTGCAATAAATTAAATCAAGAGCTACTTCATTTGGCCCGTTTATATACCGTACAAAGCGGACATATCCCTCACCTCATCCTCCCAATCATGAAGAACCTCATCAACTCCTCCGGCCCATCCTTGGGGCCCCTTCCACTGTCCCGCTTTCTCCACACCCTCTACCACGTTGTTGAGCCCACTCTCTGGTCTCGACGCCCGTGCCGACGCTGCCCAGCGTGTTTCCGACTTGCTGCCCCGTCAAGTCGGTGGCGCAGTCACCGTATTGCATATTACCCACGCCGCGCGCCACTGCTCCTGTCACGCTAACGAGCGTGCGCGTGACGCCTGTCGATCGTGTTTCCTAGCGTGCGCGTGACGAACTCGGCGCCGGCCGTGGTGTTGTCGGTAGTGGTGTTCTTTTGGTTTGTATGGCATGGTATTTTGGGTGCAGGTGGTTTGTTGGTCTTAGAGTAAGGGCCTTATACATACGTTTGGTTGAAATATCGAGGTAGTTGGCGGCCGTCGCGGTGTTTTGTCTGGCAGATCTGTGGCGTGATTCTTGTCATTTAAACCCACCTGCATTACCCTAAGCTTGGTGGACAAGATGATCGAAACAAGTTCCATGCCCGAAATGACGCTAATACACACTCCCAACTTGTCACCTTCACATCTCCATTGGATCAAATTTCCCACGCCATTATCCTCCTTCGCCTACAATGACGTCCCTGGGTAGTGCTCGTGCGTGCCGTGTGTGGGAATTGTCAGTGTGTGGTATTGGTCCCTGCTCGGGCGGAGCCTGTCTCGAGACCCTCGAGGGTAGGGTCGGCGAACTTGTGAATATGTTCAAAAAACACCACGGGACAGCTCACTCACTTGCCACTTAAATCCATGGGTGCCGATATGAGACCATTAGAATGCCCCCGACCACCGGTGCCGATGCGAAGACCTCTTGCGTGACCATGACTTTGCCTGCCTGAACTCACTCAAGGGCCCAAGGCAGTTCCGCCCTTCTACATGATCTTTTCAAGAATCACAATAAACTCGAGATTCAGTTGACAAATCCCATTCCTGTCTTGGTCAAATTGAGACCCGCAATGTAACTAAATAATGGAGACATGTCCAAATACACGCTACGTGCAGGTTGAACCCGATATGGCAACTCCTCGCTGCCTGATGTCTCTTATGCTTTAATGCGGTACCCAAACCTCGCTCACATAGACCATCGCCTAACGAGCTTCTGCTGGTCCTGGATCACCTTCTCTGTTTGGAATAAATATCGACTTGCACAATGGGCAGTCAACATGGTGTTTTTGGAACCAAGAGTCGATGCAGCTCATATGAAACAAGTGTTTGCATTTCAATCGTCGGACGTTGTCTCCATCTACTAGGACTTCGAGGCAGATTACACTACCACGATGTCAGTATTGTCAGGAAAATTGCACCACTTGCAACGCACCAGACCTCAGCTGAGCTGGACTGGGCTGAAGCACAGGTTGCCTGCCTGTTGAAGCCGTCGACCTGCTTGTACTTCTGTGAGGGATTGGCTTCATTTAGCGTTTGTGCATCGATTGACTCCCTCGATGTCCCTTTTGCGCTCTCGACGTCTCTCCTAGGTTGGCGAGAAATACTTCGTCCTTTGACCATATGGCTTTTGTTCATTAGCGTGCACATGGATCGCAGGAACTTGGAAGGTGTCACGTACAGAATCAGGAACACGAAGGCTATGGCGATGATGACGACAAATACCACCAGGTGCGGTATAGGCAACCCTAGCGTTGAGGCATCGTAGTCGTTTGGCTGAGTCGAGTTGCCTGCATTGGAGCTCATCAGCTGTATTTGTTCGTGAATATATCCGTGGTCAAGCTCGGACCGCGTTCGACAGATGTGATGAGGGTGGTTCATCTTGGCTCATTAATATATCTGGGGGGCCAGCAATGATCTTTGATGACCCTCAAAGCGCTTGGGACACATCGGGAGCTGATCAAATATCATGACGCAATCATACGACGCCTACCAAGAACGCGCAATTTCTTGAAGGGGTAGTGGTTGCCTCCCCAGTTTCCGGAGCTTTATCGTCAAATAATTGCTCCGGTCATGGAAAAATGCCGCCCTTTCAGGTGACGTAATGAACAGATGTGTGCCACTAGAATGATCAGTCACATGCAGGCAAACAGGAAAAAGGGGGATAAAGAAAACGCTCTCCACAAGATGGAGATCGTCGCAGCAAGTTCCGCCCATCTTCTTGCGCCAGTTCTTGCCACACGCCACCCACCCCATAATGGTGTTGACCACGGTGTGTGCCACCCACAGCCATGCGGCATGCTCGTTCCGGAACGCAAGCACGGCCTCTACATTGAGCTCGTCCATCGCTGCTCTTGAAATCAAAGCTAATCACACAAATACAAAACCCCTGATTTGAAATGCCATTTGATATATACATGTCCTAGCCTCTATGTTTTATGCATCTCAAAATGCGAGGATAGATCCACATTAAAATAAGAAGCTAATATGCCATAGGGCTTGTCGTACGCTTTATTGACGCTGGCAACACATTCCGTACCTTCCTACTTGACTTAAAGGCAGTCCTTGCGGAGTTTGCAATCACCGAGGACCAGATCGGATACTTTGTTGCAAATAACGTGACGAAAAACGATACATGTCTCGAGGGCCCGTCTTCTGGCTCCAACCTCGATAAAGCATGGCGCCGTTTTCGCTGCATGGGCCATGTGAACAATCTTGTCACGTGGGCGCTTCTTTTTGGCAAAGATCCCGACGGCTTTGCCGAGGATATAGAGGAGATGTTGGAATAATTGGGAGCTTCCCCCTCACTTCAGGGTCACATCACAAAGTCCTAGATTAAAAGTTAAAAGTCCTAGATGGAATCCCATGGGATATAAACCCCTAGGGAGCTCTCACCATGACAATAACAATAACAACCTTGATTTTATCAATCACACCCAGCATCACTGCGCAATTCAACAACAGGAGATTGCTGATGATCTTCTTAGGCAGATGAAGCAGTGGCGCAAGGCAGGTCCAGATGAAAGGCGCACGCGAAGAAGTGAAGCTGAAAGAGTCCGGTCGGTACAGCCAAAAAGGACGAAAGAAGTGTGTGGCTGTACCATTTAGTACCCACCTACCGGCAAGCAAAAAAGAAATTTTCCCATACAAAATGCACTCTTTTAACCTCATGGGAAAAACTTAATAAAAATAGTAAAAATAAGTTTCTCTACAGAATTCAGATCATAATCGAATGGATTTTAATATTTTCTAGGTCTTTTTACCTCACGGCCTGTGCGAGTGCGTACGATGGGTAATTCTTCCGCCTCCGAATTTGAGCTCTCATCCTCTCCCATCCCTCCCACCTCGATCACATCCTCAACAGCATCCGCTTCTTCAATTGCTTCGTTTGCCCCGGAAATAGTCTCACCAGCCACTAGAGCCTCCGCCAATGTCATGAATCTTTTGTTGGGATTCGGTATCGCCTTCCTCTTCTTGCCTCTACTCAACCGGCCGACTTCCTCCTCCAGACTGGCTATTCTTGAGCTTAGGGAGGCGATCTTTGACTCTTGCGCTTCGAACCCTTTCGATATCACAGAGTACCGTCTTCTGGTTGCATGGCTCTTGTTCTTCCCCAGATCTCTGATATGGCGGCTGGTCTTTGGCGTATTATCAGAGTCAAGTTGCCCGTCTCTGTGACCCTCTGATGCAGGTGTAGTTTCCTTCTTGTCTGGTTGAATCTCTGGATATATGAGCGCTTTTCGTCGTGAAATTGGCCAATTTCCAGTCACTCTCCAGCCTGAGAGTATATTTTTCTTCGTCATGCCCACTTCCCTGTCTTTGGCATATGCCTTGATGAAGTTGACCTTATCCACCGGCGCAGAACCGGTCAGGCATGCCAGCTTTTGCAGTTCTTTGCGGTATGCAGCTTTGGAGGCATTAAAAACGCCATTATCCAGCGGCTGAAGGCCATGAGAGCAATGAGCGGGCAAGTAACAACAATATACATTGTTCAAAAAGCAGGTAGCCATCCACTCATCCTGGATTTCGAGTCAGCGACGTGGATGATTCAGACCAGCTAGATACTCACAGATACGTGGCTTCCATGACCATCTGATATAATAAGCCTCGCATCAGACTCATCTTCTGGCCGGGTTTGAGGCAGATAGACCTCTTTCAGCCACTCAACTGCGATATGGTTGTCCGTCCAGCCGTTTTCAGAAGTGATATAATACCAGTCGGCTATCTTCTTGAACTCATTGATAAACCACTGCTGCTGAAGTTCTTTGCCTTTGAAGATAATCCCCGGCTTCAGAAGACGGCCATCTGCAGTGACGGCTTCGATAAAGCTCGTCCAAGTGCGGGACTGAGAGCCATTGAGGAAGGCCTTCCTCCTGGGATCGCTACTGCCGATAACCAAGGAATCCAAGCCTAGTATTTCAGTGGATTAGTGAGTTTTGTAGCAAAAATGATCAGTACTCACCGAATCCAGCCATGATACCGCCCTCGTCAACATTAACTGTGTTCTCCGGCTTGATCCAGCCATATTCGCTCTCGCGGATATCAAAGTACCAATTGACAGCCATTGGGGTAAAAGAATTGAACCTCGATGCCTCCTGACGTTTCCCTATCTTGGTCTTGATGGTCGGATGGCGTTTTACGAACCTTGCTACCCAGTGGACGCCGATGGGCCTTTCCCGGCCTTGCTGTCTCAAGAGAGCAGCGACGGTGGCGCGAACTTGACTGTGGGAAGGAGCATAGCCCAAGGCCTCTTGTCGAAGTATCCAGGTGACTAATCTGGACTCCTGAGACTTGGATAGCAGCTGTGAAGGCTGGGTGGCCTCGGACTTTGACGGTAGGCCTCTTAATCGGTCTCCGAGGGTCGATCGAGGGATCTCGTGCTTCTGGGAGGATTCGTTCTGGGAGAGGCCGTTATCTGTGACATCTAGTATGGCTTCAACAACTTCATCCTCTGTATAAGACACTCGAGGCATTTTTGAAGCGATTATGGAAGGCTGGTGTAGAGAAACATTCGAAGGAGCGTCGGGGAGGCTGGGTGGCGAAGGAGGCGTTTTGAGAAATTTTACATTAGTGCCATGCGACCATACCGCATATGTGATCAAAAAATCAATGTGATAATATCAAACGACATGAAATTCTCAATTCAGCAGACATTATATCTTGCCAATAACTTCAATCTTGGCCAAACACCGTGTAAGTGAAATTGAGCATTTTGTATGGGAAAATTGTTGTTTTGCTTGCCGGTAGGTGGGTACTGCCGGTAGGTGGGTACTGCATGGTAGGAGGTCGGCCATGTGGCTGCGTCGTGAGCGCCTGGGTTGGCTGAGCGGCCCAGGACGGTTTTGTGTGAAGATCTGGTATAGGCAGAGGGATTGATTCGACGGCTGATTCGACGGCCGAATCGATATGAAGGGAGGGGGTTATTGGCAGATGATTCCCAGAGGTCGGGCTGACGAGAGAAGTTTGTTGTTCGACCGCCGCTGGAGTTTAGCCTTGCCTGGGCAGAGGAGGCAAGGGGCGGCTGGGAGGCGAGCCGGGGCAAGGAGGGAGTTGCGAAGGTCGCTGAGCAGGCATGTTGATTGTGGTGTGGTGTAGCTTGAGTAGCTTCGAATATATGTAAAGAGAGCCGAGTACGATTGGCTCGGTTCTTGATTTTTGGTAGTGTTGAGTGCCGAGCAGTATCGAGCAGAAGTGATAGTAGTTGTATGAGAGGGCTAAGTGACGCGAGATGTATTGCAAGGAAGCACAAGCTGGAAAGAGGCGACGGTGAGTGCCTAAATAGTTTCTTGATGAGTCGATGGTGAGAATGATCAACAAACTTCCTCGTGGAGAAGAGGGAGGTCGCTACACTTCTTGTAGTCCTAGCCGGTCTGGTGTTTGTGCCGCCGAGTGAAAGGTAATCTGAAGTGAAGCAGCCCAGAGCGCGAGATATAGGGTACCATTGGGACAGGGAGAAGGGGAGTGCGGGAGTGTCTTCATGTCCTCTACCCCTAGGACATGATGAGCACCCCGCCAGACGTCAGGTGGAGGTTTTAGGCAAGACACACGCCCCCGTTTCCGTGTGGGCCTAGGGCCTTGGGCTTCTCGTACGAGTTAGATACGTCAGTGTAGGTTCTTTAGCTTCAGGTACCTGAAGCGGGGCCCCCGGTCTCTTCTTGTTCGGCATGGATCCATGATATTACTTGCCGGCCTTTTCAGTTCTGATGCGGTGTAAGAGAACGGGCGGTACTTTGGCCTTGTACCTCCAGCGCACCGCCCCAGCCCAGCCTGATGAGCCCCGTCTCTCTTCAGGTAGCGTTGTCTTTACTCTGAACTGGAACTGACAGTGACGCAGTGGGCTGCGACCGCAACAAAAAGGAAATTGAAACAAGCGTCAACGAGCATGGGGCTCCCTGGAAAGCCAATTCCTTTTCACATCAGTTTACCGCTGTCGCACAAGAAAAGCCCGTCACCTCGTCACAGTCCTAGCGACAAGGCGGGCACTGGCTGTGAAGAAACCTCTGCAATCGCTTTATCCGTACGGTGCAGTGCAACAACCCAGCAAGAGGCCCCCTTGTTGAAATGAGCATGTTGTGTTGATTAAAGAAGAAGAAAGACTAGCGCTAACCAGCGAAAGCTATAGACAAGAAGACATCCACATCCCAGCCACCAATGGATCGGAATAGCCATTGATCCGTCAAAGCAACGGATCTCAACACCCCTCCCAGGGTACAGAGGACACCCAGGATGAATCGGCATCAAGTCAACACGGAAAGCTCGGGGCAGACACCGTGGTATTCACGCGGCCAGTCACCCAAGAGGTTAATTTCACCTATTAGACTGAGGACATGATCCAAACGATAGCTACGGATTGTCCTGTTCAATGCACGGACTAGGAAGCACGTTGTTTTCACATTAACAATCTTAGGATCGATGCCACGCTAAGAGGCATCAAGCGCTTATTCACAACGTCGCGCTTAGATTGTAACTGGACACAGCTAGGCACTCTGTAATCGGGCTAATCTCAATGTCAGCCCGAGATTTAATAGTCACTATTTCTTATCAAGTTCACTCTCTCCTTACAGTTACTTGACGGGGCTTCGAACTTCAGGCCCGAAAAGTTGTCGGCATTGGTCGAACGGCGCTGGTTGACCGATGATGTCATGCTCTCGTAGCTTTGGTGACTCCCAGCGTCCCAGGCGTGAGCTACCAAATCTCTGAAACATAGCGTGAACTTTCGTTTTCCCGCGCTTTGGCCTCCACCAGCTCCTTCTAAGAGGTCAGAGCGGCCCAGTCTCGGCCCTTACTGGCTTTATTTCCTTCCCTCTTTGAGACCCTCTGTGTGGCCAGCTGGAGCTTGTCCGCTCTAGGCGTTGGTGTGCGGGGTGTGCTCACCGCAAGCCGCTCAGGCTGACAAACAGCGGTAGGAGCCCGGGGTCACCCGTAGCCAGCAGCGACATTAGGCTCACGATGGACACCGAACCACCACAAAAAAACAGGGGAGAACGCTAGGAGACTGGAGACGGGGAAGAATCTTTATAATATTTACAATCTTTACAATCTTTTTGAGGGACGTAGAGGTCGGTGCGACCGTGGGCGCGGTGTCGTGAAATGGACGCGACTGCCGACGAGATCCTGGTGCGAGGTGGAGATTCAATCACCGTGGCGCGTCGGTCCTCGAGACCCGTGAAGCCGACTGCAAAACTACAGGAAAGGCTACAGACGATTGAGAAGAGGAA
>JBBEOF010005453.1:0-13843 GCA_037576055.1 Fusarium sp. M6JPR69
TGATTTCATGCATGGAAAGAAGGCAAACGAGGCAACCAGATGCTGGTGCAGAAGTGTAATTCTATTCCGGGAGTGGGAGTGTATTTGTATTTTGAGGCCCTCTACTTCCTCCTAGCATGATTTGCCATGGTCATTACCAAGCACCGCATGGTGATCCTCGCGAAGCGACACGCCACAGGAGGATTCAGCCTGACAGGGTCCCGAAACGGGAATGGGTGGGGCCAGGAAGAAATGGGGGTGCGATGGTGCTCAACATTTTGAAATGTTTGGCACCATCGCACCCCCTCCCTGCTCAGCTTCCCACCGTCACGCCTGAACTCTTCGCCCTTTACACTTCACCACCAGCCCCTCCAAGAGGCACTATGGACTGCCTATCAGTTGAATATTTGAAAAAGTTCCGGGATGTTCAGCTAACCTGCTGCCAGAACTCGTACTCCGCTTGGCTCATCCACCAGGCAGACGGACATTTCATTGCCGAACAACTCTCCGCCTCACCTCATAACTGTGGAAAGGTGGGCTGTTTGGAGATTTCATCTTCCGTCTTCCCGTGTTGTGAGGCCGCTCCGCCCGGCGTCGATGGAGATCGAGCCTTCCGGCAAACATGCCTGAAGGAACGGTGAGTAAAGAGAGAGCGTCTATCTCAGAATTCATCCCTAATTGATTACAGGATCACGAACCTTCCCGAAAGTCCAGCGCCTTCAGGTTGTCGCCCAAGCGGGCGTTCGCCGTTTTCACCACGGCCCGCTCCTTCCTCGAGTCCTTTAGACGCGTCGACGCCATCCTCCCCTCATCCCGCTTCCTCCACTGAACTTTCAACAAGACGAGCTCGGGAACCGTCCTCTCAAAGCGACGTCGTAGGGGTGTCTCTTGTACGTCGCAAGAAGCGGACTTCACCAAATACATTGGGTCGGGAAACACTATCGAAAAGACAGAAGCCGTCGCCAAACCAAGCTGCATCGCGCCTCCTGAAGCAACTCAACGGCCCGTCGAACAAAAGCCCCCGCGAGCGAAACTTTTTGCCAGCTGATTCGGATATTGCCGAGAGACTGAATGAGTTCCAACAGCTGGTCGAAGCAAGCCCTGGCGAGACTGACAGGCTTGTTGGGGAATTGCAAGGATGGTTGCAGCAAATAGAGCAGGATTCCAGCCTGCATCTTGCAGCTTTACGTCACCTCCTCGCTTGCATCGACCTCTACAACTGGGCGAACCAAAACGACAAGATGTTAGAGCGGTCCAAGGATAAAACCCGTTGGCTTGAAGTACAGTTGGCACGGTACAGGAACAGGTTTGCAAACGAAATTTGCAAAACAAAGGGCGGGAATAGTGATCGCCTTGGTTTGGGCGTGTTGGCAGCCATGACCGGTAAGCAGTCTTCTAGGTTCTACAGCGGTTTCACTAATCAAGCCAAGCCAAGCGACTCAAGTTTGGAAATCTACAAAACACAACAGAGGAAGAAAAAGGCGAAATCATTCGGCAATTTGCAACCATCACTCGACCGGTGCTGGAGAAAGGCCTGGAGGAACTAGGACGTTCACAGTTCTGGGCGCCAAATCCCGTCAGCTTTGTTGCCTGGTTTCTTAAAAAACCGTACGTTCTTACCGTTGCCAAAGAAGGATTCACCACTGATAAGAGCAGGGTGGGAGAGCTGGATGATATTCGTGAGGTTCTCTGCCTTAGCGAACTCTCTATCCAGGACTGTCATCCGAGCCCCAAGATCCAGCATCGAATACAAACATCAGACTCAATGGACGTGTATGGCTTTGGTGGGCTACTCCCAGCACCCGAAGTCGGTGAGGAACACGATGACGAAAACACAAGGGGACATATTCATGAAGAGCCAACCCAGTTCGACAACCCTCTGGACGGGTTCACGTATTTTCTTGATAGTGAAGAGTTGAGTCTGGGCTTTTAGGGATTTCTGACGTTAGATGTGTTAAGCAATAGACTAACCCGCCTCCTCCATGTTCTCGTCCCAACCTCCTTTGTCTTGTTCCACAGATTTGGCAACGTGCACGGCTGATACTAAACAAATCTCCTGAACCTCTCCTACTCTATCCTCTGCGCCTGAAACAGCGAGTCCTTCACCGCCTTCGAGGATAATGACATTACCAACTTTCAAAATAGGGCGAGATTGAGCTGCGAATTTGTTCCTGACCGCGACCTGTCTGCCCTCTGCAGCAGTCATCTCTCCTGTTCTAGGCTCATCCCCATGGGGGCTTGACACGACAATCGAGAACGAGATCAAATTCTCCTCACAAGAGATTGAACCGCCCCTGAGCCGGACGATTTGCGGTCCAAGTTTGGCCTTTTTGGTGATAAGGAGCCCATTTTTCTTCGCCCACGTATAAATAGTTTCTCGCTTGCTATCGAGTCAGCACAATAGTCTGGAAGGCGATTTCAGACACACCTCTCGATTGTAGAAGCAATTGAAAAGCTCGACGGCGACCGCTGGTAGCAGTTGTATCGGTAGGGTGAGCACTCCAGGCACGTTTGGCGCAGGAATCATATCATCGACACGGCAGCTCACCTGCATTGCGAGTCTTTGCAACTCCTCGCGGGAGCCATTTTCGCATCCAAGCAGGAGCATCCCGAATCTGTAAAGTGACGCTTGTTTGTTCAGTGTATATGATATCGGAGGTAGAGTAGGAAAAGCAGGCGGATTAAGCCCTGTTTATATATGCTCGTACGAAGTCCTATTGATAGCTGGTCTTGGGGGCGTGGTGCGCGACTGCTGCCCTTTGTTGGTCTTTACCAACTTCGTGTGTGTTGTCAAAATTGCCTCATGCTGACCAAATCCCACACAGGTCACGTGCAACGACCATTGCCGCGAGTCACGCAGAATGCCATGGCGGAGGTTGAAGAATAGTCAATGACAGTTCAACTAAACGAAACTGAAGGTAAAAGAATAACAGAGTCAGGCAGTAATGAGTGAATGTCCCAAGCGAAATCCATGATACCAATATCTCCATCCCAGGCGACCTAGAACATATCGTAAAGATTCGTATATATGCTCAACCCTCAGTTGGTATATCATGCCCCTTGTCCATACTCATGAGCAAACTAGATGGACGACTCGAAGCTCTTGGGGACTTACAATATTCTGATGATTAGAACCCCATACCCTTATTTGATGGCTCCAGAATTTGAACAAAGTCCCCCTTTGAGGAAGTGCCCCCGCCGTTTGTCGGAGGAGCAGGAGCAGGAGTAGGGGCAGGAGTAGGGGCAGGAGTAGGAGCAGGAGCAGGATTAGTTTTGCTACTAGATTCGTTGTCTCCTTTTCCGTTGTGCTCTGGCATATTGGCGGGTGAAAGAGGGAAAACAGGCTAGGCTATTGCAGCTAAGCGCGGTAAAATAAGAGCGTACTTCGTGTGATGACACCTGGAGTTGCAGGAGAAATAGCCTGGACTGGTTGTGGCGATGGGAGTCTCAACGGGGAGAAGACGGCATTCTTATACTTGCTGACCAGCCACACGAACAACAGAGACTTGCGAGATGAGCTTCACTGATCTACCTGGTCGGACTCGCCCCGACCAGCATTGCAATGGGGGCCAAAGATAAACGTCCCATCTCGCTACAATGCCATCGACCACCAGGACGCCGTGAACACGTCAGGGACATGTTCCTGTTGTCTCCCCTTTGTCGAATGCAAGAAGTCTCAGCTTAGTTGCATGCAGGTTGGTCGCGACCTCGTTCTCGCTGCATTGACATGCAGCAACCGTCGAGGGCGGGAACTCCGAGCCGGGCTCGAGTAATAGGACAGGAGGCTCTTCCAATGCGTACATCGCAACCCTGCAAGTGGGATGGCAGCAACTACGAGGAGAACCAACAGCCCTAGATCACTAGCCAGCAGGCCATCATATGCGACCTCCCTGCTGTTCTAGTCTGCTTATGGTGTGGTTGCGTGTTGTTGCCAGCCCGGTTTTCATCATGAGCAACAGCCACCATGAACACGTCAGAAACCTGCTCTTGTTTTCTCCCTTTGTGTGATGCGAGAAGATCCCAGCTTAGTTGCATGCAAGTTGGTCGCGGCCTTGTTCGCGTTGCGGTGACCTGCACCAACTGTTCGAGGCAACAGAGTCGGTCACTCTAATTCCGTCAGGGGTAGGCCATGACGACCGAGCAATTGACCATACAGAATTCATTAGTGCAGCCGAGGAGTTCCCATGAGCTGAGCCATCACGCCCTCCGCCCTCCATCAACGAGGTGAGGCGGCCGTCCAGGACTGACCGAGTGGACTGCCCTGACCCATAGCCATGCTGGGCAGAACCTCAAACGCACGGGGGAGAGCCCACAGGCCACCTTATGTGGCCTCTTTCCTGCTTTTCTCTCGCCTTCTTCTTGGTATTTGCGTGCGTAAGAGCAGGCCTACCAGACCCTAAAGGTCTGAGGAACTCCGAGCGGCCCCGGGATGTAAGCGACAGAACCGATCACTTTCTCGCCAACACATATATCAAGCAAACAACTACGACGAGAACTGATCAACTCCTCTTTCTTCCTAGTCTTTTTATGGTATGGTCGGGTGTTGTCCTCAACCCGGTTTTCATCACCGGTTCATGGCAACATGGGACGGGCTTACTACTGCAAGACAATGGAGTAATAGCCATGTCAAGGGTGGCCGATTCTGGTATGTTTGCGTATTGCCCTTAGCACGGCTTCCAACACAGACGCATGTAGGGTGGACTTCAGTGCCAACCCATGTAAGCTCAACTACATTTTGTTCCGCCCTACTTCAGAACAATGAGGCGACCGGGCTAGGAATAGCTAGTGGACTAGGCGCCGAGTATTGTACACCATCTCTCATAATGTTGGCTCTCAACAATATGTTTTGAACTTTGGCCGGGGGTTTGAGGGCAATTCCTTTCGCTGAGCCGACTCAAAGGGGGATGCTCCTGATTCACCTGGAAAGAATTATTAAGTGCTCCGACCTGGGATGATAGGCCCAATTCGTTGGCCGCTGTTGTTGGCTCATCCTAAACTTGCTTTCTGGGGATACTCTTGAAGATTCATCCCCACTCTCGGATGGGTCTCCGGCCCCAAACAAATACAGATAACGAATTTAGGCAAGGGCTTCTCACATATCCCTGCAAAATCCCATTAGCCACCAAACCTACCCCCTGCAAATTCCCATCAGCCACCAAACCTACCCCCTGCAAATTCCCATAATGCCTGGAGAAACGGAACGCACCCTGGAAATTCCCCGGGTCCATTGCCGTGGAGATAGATCCCTTCCAACGATGACATAATAGCATGATGTCATGGGGGATGTCCTGTTGACAAGATCATCCAAGCAAAACTGAGTTGTCTCGCAAACATGCGACGGTGTAAAAAAGAAGGTAAAGGACTATGACCCTGCTGTATCCTAGGACGTTTATATTCATCCATATGTTTCTCAGAATTGCGTTCTGTTGGGAGAAAATCGGTTTGGGCGGTTTAGGCATGAATGCCGTGACCCTCGTGGCACGATGGGTATTTGCGGAAAACCCACCTGACTACCGCGATTTTTGCCATAAATGTCCCGTACCGAACCGTCGCCATCTTGTCCACCGCCAACCCACTTGCCAAACTTCACGAAATCAACATTGTCACAGCCTCAAGTTCTCCACGCCAAACATCATCTAGACGTGCGTGACGATACAAGACACAACCATTTACCCACCAGCCGTTCCAACGACGGTACATGCTCACATGGCAAGTCACCGACCGTGGGACATGAAACGATCTTGCTGACACTTTAATAGGAAGTTGATGAGCACGATCTCAACGGAACCGAAGATTTCGCCAATGCTTTGAGCACACCCAACGTCATACACGGTACCGGCCAAGTGGTGCAGTGGCGCACATGCGAGGCGTCTATCATGACCCTTGAATCTGGAGGGTTAGGTACTGTGGCGAAGAGGATGAACAAAAAGGCGGGTTGGTGTATTGTGCCTCGAGGCTATGCGCTATACTGCGTGGGAGATGGCGGCAAGATGAAGGAGAAGACCTGACTGTTTCTCTGTGTACTATCCGAATAGCTTTTCCCTCATCTTGAGCCCGTGTTCCAAACCCAAACTTAAGTTCAGAATGCCACTGTCTAGAGGATTATCGCTGAAATTCATGGTCACACACCTCGAAGCAGCAATCCCTACACCCAGTTCTGCATCACGCACAGGGCTCTTAGCGATTGCCTCGACTATCCCGGGGCCAAGTACACTAACAATATCGTCATCGAGAGAACCTTGAAACTCAAATCCTTTTCTGGCAAGCCCTCTTCCTCCGTTCGGTAAGACCTGGTGTCGAACGCCATCATCCCCAACGGTTATTTGCACTTGGAATAGACGATATGTAATGAACGGAATCTCGCTCGCCTTGATAACCAGGCTCATGAGACAGTGGAGTTTGAGGCCATGCTTCGTGGCGTGCGGAAAGTCCATCGTAACATCTGCCTTGCCATCCTTTGCAGGTACGGCGCTGCATAGGTAGGGAGGGAAGAATTCCATCAGGCCTCGAAAAGACCCAAGTGAACATTTTTGCGCTTGTTTAAAAGCTGTCGCTGGATCGCTCGCGGGATTGAATCCAAGAGTGCCAGAAGTGGTTGACACGGTCATCGCGCCATCGGTCGGTGGGAGACTCCATATCGTGGTATTGGGATCGGTGGTTGATGCGGCCATCGCGTCATCGGTCGGTGGCAGACTCTCGACAACAGATGGCAGACGCGACATCGCGGTATTGGTATGGATGGTTGATGCGGCCATCGCGCTATCGGTCAGCGGAAGACTCTCGCCAACAGACGGCAGATTCGATATCGTGGCATTCGTCGCGTGGTCAGATGACTCTTCGTCGTCAGTCCCGTTGATGAGCCCTGCCATGATGTTAAAATAACCCTCATCGAGTGTTGAAAGCAACTTACTCCGCCGCTTTCGACTCGTCATCAATTTTTCGATTGCCTCCTCGACAGTCTCGTGGCACTTGAATCCCGCTAGTTCTTTCGCAACCTTGGTGCGGTCTTCTCTGGATAGATGCCGGAAAGCCTCGACTGTTTCGCGTGTCACCTGTTGTCCGATGTAATGTTGCCCCTGGTAGTGGTCTGTGAGAAAGTACGCTAACCAGGCTTGGAACCCCGCTTGCAGAAAGATTGCTTCGGTTTCCAGACGTCTCCTGCGATCTTCACCTTGATTTGTGGCCAACTGCTGTGTCCCGCGGAGCGTCGGTTGCAAGGCTTTCAAGGCCTCATCTAGCCCATAAGGTGTTTTGGTCCGTGCCCATGGCTGTTGAAGCTGGGTTGTGAATAACCTGGACGAATCCTCGATGATTTGGCGACATTTGTCCACATTCGATTGCGAGAGTTGCTCGTCACCCATCTCGCAGGAACATCCGAGACTTGGAAGCCCCGAAGACAGCTGGATTCTCAACGTGGCCAAATTTCGTGACACTGAGGGGAAATTGCAGGGTTTATTCGTCCCGAGGGGAAATTGCAGGGTTTATTCATCCCGAAGGGAAGTTGCCTCGGCTACAGACAAAGGCGGAGGGGAAATTGCAGGGATACTGAATTGCAGGATACTGTGCACCCTCACGGCCGGGCCGATATGTCCGGCAAATCAGAAGTAGGGCTGTGTGATGAATTGGGGGTCGGTGAAGCTTGTAACCCACCAGTTAGGTCGGTAACCTCTCTGACTTGGCGCCACCTAATTGGAGCCTGCGAGACTTTTCCTCCAAAGTTGGAGTGGGCCTGTTAGAGCGTGCTGAGCTCTACGCGCCAGTACTCCGTATCTAGGCTTGCTTTCTAGAGTCTCTAGGATTGGCTAGGTGTCATTGTCAGCATGGTGAAGTCTGACCAACGTGTCCACCACTTCGGTCTCAATCGGGAGAGAAATCAGCTGTCTGGTGGAGCATGACTGCGCTTCCAAGTGAGCACAGTGAAGTCCGGGATATTGAGCTTCAATGCTGCAAGAAAGATGTGCAAGTGAGCGGTTTTCATGGCCGAGGGGCGCTTGCGACGTGTGTCGACTTGCCTACTCGCACATCATCCTATCTGTTCAGTTGGTTGGCTACATTGGCGAAGCTGTACAATGATGGCGGCGCTGCACTGGGATGTGATAATGCTTTGCCGAGAAGAGAGTCACAGTCTTCTTCATAATACGACTATAAAACACTGCAATCTCCAAGCATCGTAGACATCAGGAAGCCCTCTGGCAGCGAAACTTAGCACTTTTCAACGCTCCTGCGACCAACATCTCTATCATTCTTGACGCACTACTTTACCTTTGTCCCCAAAGACGCTTTATTGCCTCTACGCAGGACTGTAACTTAATATGCCGTCTCATACGAAAAGGTCCCAGAAGTCCAGGCATGGCCAGGACAACCCGAAGGGAAGTTCAGGCAAGAAAAGGCAACAGGGCGACAGGCCAAGCAAGGGCAGGTCAGGAAAGGAGTCCCACAAAAAAACCAAAGATGTCAGTGGCGTGGGCAGTACAGAGTTCCTTAATCTCTACTGCGCTATGTACACACCAAGGTTCGGAAACTTCTACCATTGGGCTTTTGCCCTGTATCGTCCAAGTACGCAGACGTGGCTTCTTCTTGAAGTTACCCAAGAAGATCCAGAGAGCCCGTTTGTGCCTGAAGCGAGGCAGGTAGATCCCCGGAGTTCGAGGAGGTGCCTCCAACCCCTCACGTACTTGGGTCAGATGAACGCAGGATGGATGGAGTCGCTCGAGGAAATGGTGGAGCAAATTCCAGTTCCAGGTGAAGCTGCCTCTTGGAACTGCCAGGACTACGTCATGGATATATGGGAGGCGATGTTGGGATATGGAATGATCGACCAGGATACTTACAATGAGGGCTATAATCGCATGCTCCCCTATTATGGCCAGGACTTCGGCGGCGAAGAGGAGGAGAATGAAGGGATGGAGTACGAGGAGAGTCACGAGGAGCAGGAGGGCGAATACAAATCAGCCGAATTTGTCGAGGACTCGAGCTCCAATTGACTAACACGGGTGGAAGTATAGGGACGTTGCGTGTGGTGCTGTCTTCACTGTCTTCACTGTCTCTACTGTCTCTTGACTCGGATTTCCAGTTCTTAGGTAATACTCGAGGTGTTACTTTGAATTTTCAGTCTTAGTTTCAACTATAAACAGATTGCAGCTTCGTTGCCCTCGCTCACATCCACATCAACAGTGCTTCTCGAACCACACCAGTCTCAGCTATTGACCATACTTGGATCCCAGACCCGGTCCACTAGCCAGTGAGCCGCGTATCTATTCGGTGAAATCACGCTTGGTAAGTATTGATACCAGTCGCTATCGTCACGTGGCGTCAGGTTGTTCGTCGCTTTGATACATTCCCAATACTCGGGATAGTGACCACTTGCTTCCCAGTCGATTATACTCACAACCTCCCAAGCGTCGCTATTGACCCTTTCAACCATGATGTTTGCAGGGCGAACATCCCCGTGTGTAAATACGATCTTTGTCGGAGACTTTGGCATCATATTGCGTAAGATGCCAACATATGAACTCGAAGCAGTTTTAGATCCGGAAAAAATAAAGTCTTGGAACTCGTTCTCGTTCATGATTGGATCGGCGTTCATACGGATGCCTCGTCGCAGGTCCTTGCAGCCTTCTCCTCCAATACCACCCAAGGGGGTATTGACCGGGCAAGAAAGTGACCTCAGTTGAAGAAAAAGAGATTCAAGTTGGTCAGAGATGACTTGCTTTTCGCTGTGGTTTAACTGGGGCCAAACCTTCTCTAGGTCACGCCCTGGGATGAACGTTGTGAAAAGGAGATAGGAAATGCCTAAGCTGACTAGGCCATGCGGCCTCGGTGCGGGAAAATCGGGCAAATGTTCTCGTAGGTATAAGAGGGATCGTTGTTCTGTTGTGGCAGCTGCTTTGCTCGTGATCTTGACGGCTATGTTTTCATTGAGTTTGAAGACCATGACGGAAGCGGCCGCGCCCTCGTAGAGAAGCTCGCCATTCTCTAGCAGATTCACGAGGGTTTCGGAGAGACTCCGCCCAGATTGAAGAAGGGCCTCAACCTCGGTTGAGAGTTCGGCAATGATCGTAGCTTGGTCCTTCAAGTTTAATCTGGAGCGGATGGCATGGTGTTTCGGGACTGAGGAATCATCGTTTTGAGGTTGACGTGGAAGAGCTAGATACAGTTGGCATTAGCTTGCGAACTCATGGCCAAATGTAAAAATTTGAAGAGTGTATTACGGGGATTTTTGAGCATTGTTAGCTTCTTCAAGTACGTGGGCTTGAAACAGGATTGCAAATCGACCTCAGGATTCCTATCTAGGATGGTCTGAAGCTCCTTCAGCATCGTGCGGTTCCATTGGGCTGCCGGTGTTCGAGATATGGCTTTACGAACACGGCTCTTTGCTCTCGGATCAGTCGCTCCCGTAGGTTTTCTGTGGTCCATTTGTAAAGCTGTTCGAGCTTCTTCCGGGGTCATGAGGCGGAATGTTGAAGAAGGAAAGTAACCACTGAGTGTCTGGTGCAAATACTTATCAGGGTCCGAAATAGCCGTATTATCTGGATAATTACATACCCCGGTAACGGATTATGCGTCCTAGCGAACTCGGCCCTGTCGCGTTAGTCCCACACAAGGACTGGCACCTCTTGACTATACCTCAGGTTTATTTGTGATTAGCATTCAAAGACTCTCAGATCCGTAAATAAGCGAGATGAAAGATTGAAGTGAGTCAAGATTGACTGCTGTGCCGGGTGAAGAGAATGCAGGGGGCTTTGCACTGGCAAGGAAAGGCGCGTAGTTCGCGTGACGCGTCGGAGTTGAGCGTCGGAGTTGAGGACGCGTCGCGGCTCGGACTCCGACATCCGGCTTGATTCATTCACCACCTTTACGGGGTTTCTCCTTCGAGAAGCCACGTGACTTACCAGGTGCTTACCAGATCCATTCTGAGGCGTCCTGGCAGGCGTCAACATGGTCCGTCTAGGAGTCAATTGTCCCCTTCTACTGACCTGCTTCGCATGACGTGGTAAATACTCTCAACCTCACCTCATGACCTCATATAGATTGATTATGATAACAACCCTCAATTGCACTGCTCATCTTGAATTGGACAACCTTGAGCTAGCACCAGCGACTCGGCCAAGCCACTGCCAGAAAAGTCTCATTCCTTAGACGCTGCTGACCTGATAACCCTATCAGATACCTTGAGGCATTGACGCAACAGCCTAATCCAAACCCATGAGCGTCTTTGGGATTCTTTTTTGCCATGGCTATGAGTAGGTCATGAACTTCTAACAACGTCAAATCTATCGAACCACGGGAGATACCGAGGTGACAGCCACGGCAACCCCTGAGCACAGCAGGACTTCATGCGGATCAATAGCATGTCCAGCAAGCACTTCGGTGGCCACTTCTGGGCACAGATACCTGTATTTACTGCGTGAAACCCGGCCGCTCTCAAGAATGTGAAGAGTAGGTCTGTCTCTTACGCCTACAAGCTTTCCATCGTCATGAATTTCTGGCATCTGATGGCGACGAGCGAATCTACTGCTGGACCTGTTATCGCGAGTACAACCAAGACGAAGAATCGCCAGTGCCATCTCCCTCTATGCCTGACTCGGATCTTACACTATCCGCCTCTTCACGTCGTCGACCCGAGCAGCTGACCATCCCGGCCACACTCAGTCGCAGTCGCAGACAGACATGATACTCCCAGATCCCCCCCTTCGATCAGGATCAACTTGATACCTCTTGCCTAACTGATCGGGATCGGCGATTCATCGCCAACTGCCATCTAGGTAATCAACGCTTGGCGGCTGGTTCGTCTCCGGAATCTGGTCTGTGTCTGTATTGGTGCCAGGTGCGGTGGATTCAGGACGGCTCAACTGGATACTTGGTTTGTCGCACCCTAATTTGCCGGTGGGAATTGGTTCGTCACAGGTTGTCTATGTGGCATGTTCCGTAGTGTTGACTTTGCTGAGTGTGTTGCATGACAGCTGCTGGCTTGTCCGTCCAGCAAGCCCTGGGCGAGGCTGGGGTTGGTAACGGAGATGGGAACGCGTTGATGGGACCAGGTTAATGAAGGACTAAGGTAGACGAAGTATCGGGAGATAACTAGTAGATATTGGTCTGTCTGCAATTGTATTGGCGGTCAGAAGTGCTCGACTCTATCCTGTTCCCGTGTCAGCTTCAGATAGTCCAAAATGCCTAGGCACCTAACTAACCTACAGGCGGTGCGGGCGGTGATTAAATTCGCCATAAACACGAGGAGACTTAACGAAAAACTCTCAGCATTTAGAGGCCCAAACCTAGTGATATTAACACCAAATAGCCTCAAGTCGTGAGATCATGCTTCGGTTGCAGAAGATAGGATGCCAAACACTTGGAGAAATTGGCCTTCAAGCAAGCTTATCACAAGACACTCAGCGAGGCAAGACCATCCAGTCTTGGACCACCCTCGATAGACGCCAACGCAAAGAGTAGATTGGTTGGAAAGAGCACTGGGCCATGCCGGTATAGCTAAATGGTGGTGGAGGTACCCTGTTGTGAGAGGTTTATCCGAAGCCTTGCCCTCGATGACTATTCCAATACGCTCGCTCTATGTATTTTCAAACGAAGGTGCCTTTCCACAAAAAGAGTAATTGTACCACATGCGAGGTGTATAGAAATTAAATCGTGATTAGATCGTGTTCTGAGAGTCAACCGTAGGAAGCCTCTCACACTTCACTACCTAACCCCCCGACCCTACTGAACTGGATTGAGGACTTCCTAGCTCTATCAGCTAAATGGCGCTTGAGTGAAAAATGATCCATCACACTATCTGGCTACCCGCTTTGCCCTTGCCCTGGAAGGAGCAAGGCATGGTCCCACCGATAAAACGCGAGCATCCAGGATGGTGTCAGCCGTGGTCACTGTGTAACGCATGAGTAGACTTCTTTCTGAGTACTAACCCTGATATGCGCGACGCCACGAGACCTCGACTAACGGAGAGATTTGGGTTTGAACGAGAGAGAAATCCACGGCTCAATAGCTGGCTGGCTACTCGGCATGCCAGGTTGCGACCACACGTTACCCATAGGAAACAGTGAAGTCTGTTAGATGACATCAAGAGCACGCGGGCGAGGAAGTTTCATAAGAGAGAGGATTTTTTCCTTCACTTCATTGCTTCTGCCATTGAGAAGTTCGCCTGTTCCATCCTCTTCGAGTCCTTCGAGAGCCGAGACGTCGGTGCGGAAGACAAATTTGTCAATGGCCTGAATAAAGTCCTCATGAAGCTTCTTGCACCACTGCTCCCCATCCGGCCAGTCGTAGGTGTTGACCGCGTCAACGCAGTAGACCTCCTTGTGGTGCTCGATGAGGGTGTCGATGGCTTTTTTGGTGAGCTTGTAGGCTACCTCGTTGCGAAAAACTATGTCGACGTATCCCTCAATGTGAACGAGCTCGTAATTCATGCTGGCCTCGACGAAGGGGTTGTTGGCATCACGCTTAAAGTCGGCCTCGGGAGTCTTAGGGAGCATAATTGAAGTGAGGGTCCAGGTGGCATTGGGTGATGGTAGAGTCTCAGTGAGGCATCGCTGGTGCTCAGGGACACTGTTGAGGGGACGCTCTACTTGGTTCATGCGCTTGAGGGTTTGTGTGAGCTAAGGCTTAACCTTTGAACCTAGGACGATACTAACGGATAAGGCTCGAGGAGCGAAGGCAGCAGCCGAGGCAGGAAGAAGTGGCATAGTCATGAAATTGGCCGAGCCGCCGACGGGGTAAAGGTGGACAAGAAAATCGATTACTGGCAGTAGAAAAGATTCGTGATGAGTGGCTTGGAGGGGAAATGTCGCGAGCAGTGAAGACAAGCCGAGTGAATAATCGATGCTTTATAAAGCCGGTGGGCTCGCGGAATGTT
>JBBEOF010005454.1:0-13804 GCA_037576055.1 Fusarium sp. M6JPR69
GACAGCCAATTAGTTATAACCTATAAAAACCCGTAGAGAACTTATAGAGGACTTACCGAAACCCGCCATTATGCCGCCCTCGTCCACGTTAACCGTGTTCTCAGGCTTGATCCAGCCGTATTCCGTCTCCCGGATATCGAAGTACCAATTGACCGACCTTGGTGTAAACCCGTCAAATCTGGCGGCTTCCTGGCGTTTTCCAAGCTTGGTAGATAGTTTTGAATGTCGTTTGATGAACCTGGAGGTCCAGTTTTTACCCAATGGCTTGTTATCGCCTTGTTGTTGTAGGAGGGCCTCGACACAGGCGCGGAGTTGGCTGTGCGAGGGAGCATAGCCCAGAGACTCTTGTCGCAGCACCCAACGGACAAGAATCTCCTCTTGGCTCTTTGAAATACGCTGGTGGGCCTGGATACGTTCATTCTTGCTCGCTTGACCGGAAAGTCGTCTATAAATGGTTGACCGAGGTACTCCACGTTTGTCGGCCGCTCCTGTCTGTGACAGGCCTCGATCAGTGATATCGAATATAGCCTCAGCTACATCCTCTTCGGTATAATTACGGTGAACCATTGCAGAAGGAGTTCCGACAGCAACTTAGGTGAAAATTCGGCTTGAGTGGATGGAGTCGGCTAGGGTGGATGAGGTGAAATGCGAAAAAATTCAAAGGGCTAGAGAATCAGGCCACGAGGCGAGACGGGGAAAAGTAAGGCCGGTGCTAAAATTCCATGAAAAAAGCAATATAGTACAGGCCTTAGTTTGAGAGTACCTTCATTCCTGGCTGAATGCGGTGCAATTGAAAATTTGGATTTTGTATGGGAAGATTGAAATTTTGGTGATGCATTAGGTGGGGGTGCCCACTAGGTGGTGGTGGATGGTAATGCTCCATGCTTGAAGTCGAATGCAGTCAAGCAGAAGAGAGCCAGTGGCCGAGTATAGAACCAAATCGGTGCATGGACGATGGGCCAGGACTGAGATACGTTGTGAACTGTCGTGATGGGCCCTTGGACAGATTGGGGCGCGAGCAAGCCGTATGTCGGGCCCCGCCATCGCGAGGATAGGAGGGAGACAGAAAAAGAAACAGGTCGTCCCCGTGTCACCACGGACCCTAATTGTAACGATTCCTATATTAAGGTCGATTGGATGGCTAATTGTAATAACGATTCCTATAATATTAAGTTAAGGTCGACTGGATGATGGTGTGGACGTACGGCAGAGGAGCTGGAGCTTCCGGAACGGACCCTTCCCGCAGCAGAAGGGCGGATCCTCCCCGTATCCCCGCAGAAAAACGGACAGACAGATCTCCTTGAGTGCGTTAAGGCTACAATCGGTTACTCGACCCACATGACCTTAGTCATGACGTAGGTACGGGAGGGGGGCGGCATAGTGCTCCATTAATTATTTCCACCTAAAATACCATACAAATCTTTTTGAAGATACTCATGAGCTCCCAATCAATCCCTAGTCAGGCACTGAGTGCCTCTGATCCAAGTATTATAATTACAGAAGAGAATAGCCGCCGCGAGCAGCCAGTCGATTTCACCTGCCGACCTGTATTCAACCCGGTCCCTAGCTGCGGCACCAATTTCCTCCCGGTGATGGTGCCCGATCGCGACCTCGAGGTCAAAGAGCTGCCCCAGCAGCCTCTTGACCTCTTCCATCACTTTGTGCCTTATTTCCTAGTCGCAAAATGGGTTAAATATACGAATGAATGGGTTGATCATTTGCTTCGCAGTCGCAGCTGGAAGCCACGGGCTCGAATTCGCAGTTGGAAGCCAACCACCGTGCCAGAGGTATATCTATGGCTTGCGCTTCTAATTCATATAGGAATTCATAAGGAAATCACAATCCGAGACCATTGGAAGGCTTCCCGGCTAGGGCACCAAGGTTCCGACCATTCAATCCTCAAAGTCATGACTTTTGACCGCGTTCAACTGCTTCATCGGCACCTTCGGCTCTTCAACCCCTTCAGCCTCGCCAAAGAGGCCGCCAAAGCTGGCCTTGCGAAGGTCTTCGCCGCCGTTGACGAGTGGTCTCGGCACCTACAACACACGTCAACTGAATTCCTCAAGCCGGTGTTGTTGAATTGCGCAGTGATGCTGGGTGTGATTGATAAAATCAAGGTTGTTGTTGTTGTTGTCATGGTGAGAGCTCCCTAGGGGTTTATATCCCATGCGATTCCATCTAGGACTTTTAACTTTTAATCTAGGACTTTGTGATACGACCCTGAAGTGAGGGGGAAGCTCCCAATTATTCCAACAGCCGGGCACGAATATCGCTGTGGACGAGTGTATGATCCGCTATACAGGAAGGTCATACCAGGCAACACGAGTCCCAAATAAGCCTATCCCCGTAGGCTTCAAGATCTGGGCCACGGCGCAAAAAGGCCTCTTCTTGCGGTGGCTTTGGCACGAGCCGAAGAAAAGATACGGTCCAATTAGCCTCATAACGCGGCTTCGATCTCAGAGAAGAAGGCGATTTTCTACACGCCTCAACCCGACACAAAGCGTGGTTATTGCCCTTATTAATAAGCTGCCAAAAGCCATATATCACGTCTTTATTGACAACCTCTTCTCGTCCGCTAACCTCTTTAGAAGCCTCCGTCAGTACGGCCACGGGGCCACAGGCACGGCCCGCCGCAACTGTGGTATCTACGCCCCTTTCGCGAAGCTCAAAGACGATGATTCTGCCGGCCGGAGGCTCCTTCAGTTCAATGAGGTCAGAATGGCTCCAACAGTTGATAATAAGGTAGCAAGCTAAGTCAAATTTACCTATAAAACCCCTACTAATTTAACTTGCTCCTCCCTAGGTCAACCAAATCACGTGGAAGGATAACGCCCTCGTGCTATTCTTATCTACTGTATTCAAAGGCGACGAGCTTGTCATACGGAAGAGGAAGAGGCCAAATACATGTTGAGACAGTATGACTAAGATGGTCCGATCTGCTGGTGGCTGGGATGTGGATACTATGTAAGGAGCTGTGCTCCTCTCAGATACATGTAACTTAGACCTTTCAACAACACAACACCTTCTACTCCCGCAGTGTTGTTTCATCAATACAGATCAAGCCCGCGCACGGCCAATACAGCTTTTTTTTGGTGACGAAGCCGTCAAGACCTTTGCAATCCCTTCTATCGCCGCTACATACAACGATGAGATGAATCATGTGGACCGTGGCGACCAACTAAGGGCATCACGGGGCTATAGTCACTTAATTCGTCGCGGCCCTTGGCAGGCTATAGCTTGGACCTTCCTTCTTGACAGAGCCCTCATCAATACCTATCTTCTTCAGCTTCATGGGCAGCCAAAGTGGAAGAAAATACGGTCTCAGAGTGACTGGCGAGGCCGCCTTATAGATGACCTTATTGTGGCTTATTGGACTGGTCATTCCAGACAGCGATTTCGAGCTGGCGATGAAAATACGCCTATGGAGCTGCGTGAACGCGTCAAAAGAGGGAAAAACAGCCCTTGCCTTGCTTGTCAAGGCCTCCGCTGCGGTCAAATTAGGTCACGAAGCAAGAGGAAGCCGTTAACCGGCATCAATACCAATACAAGGAAAAGGGGGCCAAAAAAAACAAGGTACGGGTGCCGGCAATGTGATGTTGCCCTTTGTAACCAGCAAGATTGTTGGGACTTCTATCACCATAGAAAATAGGAGGCAATTGAAGTACCTCTAATTTGCGGCATTTTAATTGGATCAGACCCCTGCTCGTGACCTGGTTGTAGCCTTAACGCACTCAAGGAGATACTACTACGACTATGGGGCCCCTTGATTGGTCGCACTGATTAGTCATACCTGTTGACCAGGAAACATCAAACCAACGGTAATCATCAAAACAAGGCTTCCCCCACTTCATCATCAAAATCATCATTGAGCATCACTGCAAAATGCGGCTTGCAGACATTGACAGCTGGTTGCAAGAATTGGAAACACCAGACATCAGTTCTCGCGGTCCATTTGCCCAATTTTTCGCCGGTGACGATCTTTCCATTTCTCATCAAACTCTTCCACTCTCACCACCTGATTCTGGTAGCAAGGCCAGGAAAAGAGTCATGGAGGATGAGGCTGAACCAACGCCTAAGAGACATAAGGGACATAAGGGACAGCAAGATCCACACAGGACACCTAGGCCTTCCAGAAGTCAGCGAAGTAGAGGGTTTCCGGCGACGGATACCCCAGGCTCTGTCTTGGGAGCCCCCTCAGCAACACCATCGCAGTCGACTCAATCACAAGCATCTGGTCGCTCGTCGCCCTCAAAACAACTTGCATCTCTCGAAATTAGTCCGAGAGGTATCGAACCAAGAGAACTCACCACAAATGACACGCATTTACCATCTGACCTTCGCCTCATACTCGAAGGTCTACAAGACATCAAGGATAGCGCATTCGGCATCATTTCCAGTGTCTGGAAGGAAGAAATCATGAACAGGGCCAAAGCTGATCATCAAATGGCCCGCATTCGAGATCATATGTTTGCAGCGCCAGACATTCGCGACAAATACGGTCCAACGCCTTCACCCGAGGACACGCGAACTTTGGCCGCCGAAGCAGCAGATTGTCACGTCACAAAGCAAAACGAAGCTGGATGGAACATGATGGTGCACTACCCCCTACTCTTCCAGGCTGTCTACGGCCCACAGCGAAACAAACAACTTCTTGGGGTCGCACCTTGCACAACAGCAAAGGTCATCCAAGAGTATCTCCCATCAGTATGGCAAGCCAAAATGGTTGACTTTTGCATCTATCTCGACCCAAAAGACAACATCAAAGAGGTTGAAAAGGCACGGAGTATTCTCCCCTCTGGTTATATTAACCACACCGACTTTTACACACTGCGCAATCGACCGATTGCTCTCAGCATCGAGACAAAGGCTGCGTCTAACACACCAGCGGGCTCAGCAGAATTGCAGATCGGAACATGGCAATCAGCCCAATGGCGATTCCTCGAAGACCTCGTCACGCGGAATGGTGGTTCTTTAGACGGATTGTCGTTTCTGCCGGCTATTATCGTGCAGGGTCATCAATGGAGTTTTGCTGCGACGACGAGAGAGGCGCAAAAGACGATTTTGTGGCTTCCCTTCCAGTTTGGATCTACGGATGATGTTATTGGTGTTTATAGGACGGTTTTGGGGTTGCAGCAGGTGTGTCGTTGGGTTGATGATGTCTTTTGGCCGTGGTATAAGAAGAATGCGCTGGGTATTGGGATCTTGCAAGAAGGCGCAGGATAAATGGTTGGGAATTATGATCCTACTGCTACGGTTCTTGGATCGCAGGCGGATTGAGGGTTTGCCTTTAGGCTTCTGCTTGTATTGCTTTGTTCTAGATTGGATATTGGGATATTGTCTAGTGTTTGGAGTTCCCTTGACTTGTTTTGTCATTAAAGTCATCGGTGATATAATCTCGATAGGATCTCTACACTATCTGTACCTGGAATATATGTGCGTGTCGCATATCAGCCTGTCGCACACACGGCATAGCCCACCGGATTATTTCCGGAATTCCACTCGGAATTTCCGTTCCACACGGATTTCCGTCTTCTATATAAGACAGCAACGTCATTCTCTTTTGTATAGTACAATTGCTCCTTAGATAATTCTCATCAATTGACTGGTGCCATCAATGATCCCTGTGGAGCCAATTGTCTGACAGTCTTCCACGGGTTCAATATTATGGCCATCAATCCACAGGTAGCCTCGTGGACATCAATCCGCGAGGACTTTGGTGAGTAAACCGTCAATTCAATCCACAAAGTCGGATATTGACGTGGATGGATTGATTCTCTACCCTGAATCTTGCTTATCAAGCTAATTTCGGTACAGATCTCCTCGGCGTTGATATCTCGGAGCTGGGTGACGGACCGTCCCCCGCGAGAAGTAGCAAACACAGTGCTTCCGACCGAGGCGGATCTCGTGTTCAGGGTCGAAGGCTGGCTGGCCGTCTCGGTAACTGCTTCCGATAGGGCGATCACCGAAGAGGTATCGTCAATATCGGGCATCTTGACGGTGATGAGCGTGGTGCTTGTGACTAACTTTTGGCCGTGCCAGCAGGATTTTTACTATCCAAGCCTCCGTGGCTATGACTACTACCTAGGTATATGGTCCCTGCTTACCAAGCCGCGATCAAGACAAGTCAAGCCAGCTAGAAAGGTCGTCTTGCTTGATAAGATGGTTAACTTGACTTGGCTTGGCTTGGCTTGTTTTGTCTTGGTTAGGCTTGTCTTGTTGAGAGCGCTGTTTATGGGTGGGCTGGCAGAACCCTCGAGGGAGCATACATAGAAGAATAAGTCAAACTAGTTATTTAATAGCCTGTGGAACCCATGCCTTAAAAGCCTTTCAATGTTGCCTAACTACGAGAGGTCCCCCTCGAACTATGATCAGAAATAGAATAACTTCCAGCTGGTTCTGTAGTCGCTAAGCTCCGATTCGAAAGAAGAAGAAAAAAGATAAAAAAAAAACACACGGGGGGGGTTGGTGAGGAGATGGTGGGCATTATATCCCTACTTCTCCCGTTGTGACTCTAGGTCTTCCCCATCCTCGCTTCGACGGAGGAATATAAGCCTGCCAGTCTCAAACGTCTGCTGCTTAAAGCGATGGGTCCAGATCCCAAGCTTGTGAGCCACAAAGCTTATCTTTGCACGTCCTAGGTAGATCATGAATACAATGACAGTGAATGGAACCACCGTATATAGATAAGGCCAGAACAGGGCCGACATCTTGTAAGATTTCTCCTCTGCAGGGAGAATATACCGCTGCTGAACACTCCCTGAGTTATGATATCAGCCTTGCAATGTGCCTGCCGCAGGGAGGAATGCGTATAGCATACCGATATGAATGTTGCGGGTAAAAATACCATGGTAAGAATTGTTATGGCATTCATTGACGAACTGTCTTGTGACATTTTGCGGCCCATGTCAATATTAACAGCACTGTCTAGTTGAGTCACAGTATTGAAAACCTTGATATCAGTTAGTGGATCATGAACCTTTTATGCGATGTAAGCTACCCACAAAATTCATTGCCGTGTCCTTGCGAGCTTTATAGTTGATGAGCCAGTTCTTTTGGCTCTCCCAGGAGCTCAACAAATAGTCAATTGTTTCCCCTATTTGTTGAACAATTCCGCCAGCTGGCTGTCTGGCTGATTTATGCTTACTAAATGCCTGGGCCATGGCCTTCGTGAGCTTTATCGACATTTCAACATTTGCCATACCGGAATCCACGGTTTGAGATACTCCATGCAGATTCTGCGTGATTATCTGCAATTCGCTCCTGTTTTTGTTGGAGACGAGACCATTGTATTGATAGTTGTTGACTCGTTCAATCTGCAACACATCGGTCAGCAACTACTGGACGATCGGTTCCCGGGGAACAATCGCAAACCTCAGCCATAAGCTTTCGTCGAACCTCGCCAATGTATTCCTTCGACTGCTCAAAGGAAGCTCCTAGGACTAGAGTGTGAACCAAAAAGGGACTTTCGGAAGCAAAATTTTGTCTTCGCTGAGTGGATCGTTTTGGCATGAGTCCCTCGCTATAACCAGCTGCTGGCGAACAGCAGCTATGCAGCTGTCTTCCTCATCCCCTGAGATTATGTAGACAGTAAGATTGAGGCGCTGGCAGTATCGTAGATACACCGAGCATGGTGATCGTGGGCCTCCATTGTTATCCCAGCGATGCTTCATCAACCAACGTGCGTGTTGACAACCGAACTCTGCATATGATCAGCAGGTACATGAAGATAATAGACACTACTAACCGTAGTTGAGGTCAGTAACTAAAGGTTCATGTACGTCTCTCGACACTGGGGACCAGTAGTCAGGCCGACCTAGTAGATCATACAGAAATTCTTCGTCTATGTGGTATTCTTGCATCACTCGCTCGAGTAAGTAGCGCGAAGAGCTGGCTCGACGTGTATATGTGGCATTCTCGTCAAAGGTGAGGTACACAATTCTGGTCGGTGTTAGCAGGCGAAAGTCATGATGCAGAACGGGGGTCAAACGCTTGCATTAGGAGCAGAGCCGGCTGTTGATCTTCCACACAATCATTCATTTCCTAGATCCCGGTTGTTATTGTTTCTCTTGAGTACTAACGGGTATCTACCTTGATGGCCCTATCTAGGTCATGGTCGTCCCCATCGTATCTCTAACCTTTTTGGTCTTCTCAGTAAAGTGGCTTAACTTGTTAAAACTGCATGGGTTGCACATGCCTGTCGACTTGTTGGAGACTCTCAATATGTCCACCCTGGAGCGTGCCGAAAAATTAGAGTGGGAACAGAGAACTTCGGCAGTCGCCGAGGGCCGTGGGTGAACTGGCTGCAGGACATAAGGTTCGTTCTCCTGGAGATTCGCTCTTTGAGGCTCGTGCCTTCTTGTCGGCGACGGGACAATTCCTGTTCTGGATGGTGAATAGCCGTAGCTGGTAATAATCTCAGAGTCGCTGGCCGTAGAACAGTTGCTTAATTTCGTGCCCTTTTCTTCTACTCGATCAGAAACACTTAGGGTGGACCAGGTTGAGGGTGCACACGCGTCACTACTCAGCCATGATTCGTGCCTCTTGTGCGATGATCTTTGTCTCTGGGTCGGACCCATTGTAGAAGATGATTCAATCACACGGTTGTTTGATATTGGAGAGTATATGGTTCTCTGGAGGTTGATGGCCACAGCACTCGATAATAAATACGAGGAAAATACTTAGAGTTGTTGCCTTACACCTCCCTAAAGTCGCGCACAGCCGGGACTATCCCATAACCGGAGTATGGCTTAAGGTTTGAGGCTTGTGGGCAGATTCATCAAAGCAATGAATGACTGAGACATAACCTGTCGATAGCCATGTGATATCGTCTGGTGACTAAAGGGTGGGTTGAGACCGGCATGGTCCGACCAATCTCAGCTGGTGCTGCGCTTTTCACAGTGCTGGGTTCCATCATCCGACCAGAATTTCTTCGTTACAGACATTCCTGACAGTGTGTTCACAATAGTAAAACGGGCCAAAGCTCTACACGTCACGTACCTCGCAGCTTAAGAGAGTATGAAACCACGGGGAACGTCGAGGTTATGAGGCTTCGGCGGGTAGGCATGATTTCTTATCAGCCAGAATAAATCGAGTTTTCCAATCGCGGAAATATGATTTCAGAGTTGCTAACAAACCGACCGTCTGACAGACCATCTTCGGACGACCTTGCAGGCTAGTGGCTTTGGGGCTGAGCTCAGAGCACCACACCCGTGATTCGCCTCGCCGGAACACCCTCGCCTCAACGACATATCATTGCGCCTGGCCCATTCAGAAAGCTAGCGTTGCCGTGGCTGGACGCCATCTATAGTATGATGCAGAGTTTTCAAGCGTAATACAAAGAAACCATTGTTTCCATCATGAGCCTGTTTTAGGTGCTGATCACAGGCCGGCCTTGTTTCTTTAGACCGGCAAACTAGCTTAAGAATCTGCACCCATAGCTGGCAACAGACAACCCTCGGGCTGGGAAAAGAGCACGCAGCCAGCATTTGCTCCCAACCTGACAGCGCCATGCTCTAGGGTAAGAGAAAGTCGTGGCGTATTTTGGTGTCTGCCGCCCACTCTGCATCGTTGTGATTACGCCTTGAGAGTAACTGAAAATAATCTCTGGCGCTAAGGTCGGTCTGGGAACAGTGAATATTGCGACGATTTTCGCCCGCAAGAGCGGCAAACGGTCAAGGTCACAGTTCCGATCGGGGCTGACTGCTATAAAATGCTCAGCTGATATGCGCATGTTCCAACGCGACTAGTGTTTGTGTGGTTGATAAAAAGGGCTTGAAAATTGTTGGCCCTGCTGAATAAGTTTGGGCCACTTTCAGCCACTATACCGAGCTACTAAAAAAAAAAAAAAAAATTCTAGCCAACACATGACATGATCTTAAGGGCGTATAGCATGTGATGAAGTGCATTTCTGGTCATGACATCTTCCCATCGTCAACCCATTCTGCTGCATGTCTTATGCCACTATTTACGCCATGTCTTACCCGCATTACCAAGGGCTGCTTCGTAGTGAGCCTTCTAAAACCTCGAATACCCTGGGTTCATAGGGGCATTGATCCTTACGTCTATCCTGTATGCCTCTGTGCTCTCAAACAATCTTCCATGTGCATACTCTAATGCTAAGTCAGGCCCCGGTTGTCAGCTTTCGTAGTAGATTTTCTACACTTATCGTTCGGGCACATTCTAACAACGGATGGATGGACCGGCGCTCGGTTTAGCAGATGTAGGGCTTTCTGTGGCGCTCCCGATCGTACTACGTAGCATGATATTTGTTTGATTCTGTCATACCGGTACAGTACCGATGCAAAAAAGAACGACACATCCCGGATCCACCCGAACCCCATTATCATGAGCCCAAAGATGTATGGGCGCCCGGGCGCCCGCCTATTAGTCGCCGAGTTTTACAAGCAGGGCGGATGTGAGCACACGTTAGACTCGGTCACGCTCGATCAACAGATCAACACAGACGCGAGCGACCCCAAAGCCAAGAAACGCCCACCCGGCCCGGGGGGTCACTTGCCTGGTGGGATGAGATATCGTGGTTGTTGCATATGCCTCTACCCAGATTGTCACAAGAGTGCACCACGAGAGTCAGAGTGGTGTTACAGCTCTGTTGCAGGTTCGGCGGGTCTAGTATCATGGCCTCGCATCGTCAAATATAATGAGGACGAGGAAGGAAGAAGACAACGGGACAGAGTTGAATCAATCACTAATCTATTCTCCGTCTCAAGATTATCATTCATCTTGACTTACCACCCTCGTATCCGACAGTGGTGGGGCAGTGAGGGGAAACTGTCCACTCAACAGCAAGAGCGACCGGACTGAGAATCATTGCCAGTTTAAGGTGACACTGAAGGTTGCAGCAACGAATGGGTGGGCTAAAGTCCGTCGCTTACCCGTTGGCAAAGGCCCCACCAGCCAACTTTCGGGGCAGGCTCCGCGCCCCTCAGTTGGGCACAAAAGTCGCAGACACCTCAAAATACCGCGCGTGAACTCAAACACCCTCAAAACCCACCAAAAAACAGCCATTTTAGTTCAATCCAAGTACTCAGATATATGAGATTCTTATGGCTCGAGTCTCGGCTAATCTACGGATCCAAAATGCCGTCAACGCGACCAAAAATAACGAGAGGCGCTTCACGCGTGCCACCCGCAACACCACCAATAACGGCAGACGGCAACCCGGCTCCTATCGTGATACAGCTGAGAAGCTCGGGGTTACTAAGGCAGCGGTTGAAAAAGTGATGAGACCAAAGCCAGCTGTCAAAATGGGCCGCCCACCGCTTATCACGCGCGAGGAAGAGGCCGCCCTAGTGGCATATGTCGTTTGGCTTGAGAGATCCGGCTTTCCAGCTGAAAGGGCTCAAGTTGAGGAGGCTGCGAGGAATTCCGACTTAGCAGAGGGTTTCCTGACAGTCCCTTTAACAAGAATTGGTATGCCCAATTCCGTAGCCGTCATCAGGAACTTACAACGTCACATATCAAGGCCGTGGATAAGGCACGGAAGTCATATGAGAACAATGACATCCAGAACACTGAGACTTTCTTCGATAGCCTCAAATCCACCGCGGAAGAGCTAGATATCGCCCCTCAGAGATGTGGAATGAGGACGAATGCGGCATCCGTATTGGCTGCCTCCGCGAGCAAATCCAGGTCCTGATCGTAAGGACACTCGTGCCCAGCGACCAGAGGTTTCTGGCCCTACAACCGCGAAACAACGTCACTTTTGGGAGCAGGAAATGCCGTTGGTGACACTATTCCTCCTTGGCTTATTTTCAAAGCTTTTCCTACAGAATCATGGTTAGAGATCGACTGTGTGCCCGGCATGCGCTTTGCCAAGTCAGAGATCGGCTTCAGTAACCGAGATATCGCATTCGAGTGACTTCACCACTTCAACGTTGAGTCTTGGAAAGCTTCGGCCAAGGCACAGAAGACCGGGTTATCCCTAGAGGAATGGTTTGGCTGTGATGAGTGGTTACGAGGGCGTGGAAGGCCTCATAACATATTCAAGCAGCCAACCAATTCTCGGCCGGATAACGAGAGAATTTATCGACTTCTGATCATCGACGGCTTCACCGGCCTTACAGCCTTCCATTTCGTCAACTATTGTATCATGTTCGATATCGTGTTTTGCACCTCGCCTCCGCATTCCACTCATATCCTTCAACCTCTCGATGTGGGCGTTTTTCAATTCCTGAAAAATGCACACCAAAAAGCTCTTCGCCAGTCGATAAGAGAGGGCATCCTGGCCTTCACACGACTTGCCTTTGCCGCTGCTTTCCACGAATTCTATTACGAAGGCTTCTCAGCTGCTCATGTCATGAGAGGCTTTGAGAAAAGCGGTATCACTTCCAAGCCTGCGATCACATATATCCACAAGAAGCAGCTTTAATCACGTACGCCGGTCGAGCCCGCCTATACCGACCTCTTGCCCAAGGAAACGCGATTCCAACAAGCTGAAGACTCCCTCGCCGCCGTGCTCGATAAATACGGTGACGTCATGAGCTCGCCGAGCCGTGAGAAGCTTCAGTCGGCGAGAAAGGTGCTCTCAGAGTCGATTTTAATGGATAAGCAGCGTAATGCCTTCGTCAGCAACTTCGAATCACGTCTCAATAAAGTCACAAGCAAGAGAAAGCCCGGAAAATTCATCAAGCCTAGTGGTATGTTTGTTACAAGTGTCAACTTTGAAGATATCAAGGAACAACACGAGGTCGAGCTCGCCGCCGCCGAGGAGAAGGAACAACATCGTCAACTTCGCTCAGTCAAATCTCTCGTCAAGCAGGAAAAGGCCGCTTTTTCGAGCTTTGGAAAGCTGATAAGATTGCTCGCTTTGGTACTACAAGGAAAGCGTGGAAGTTCGAGGAGTGGCTGAGGGATACAGGAAGAGAAACTGACTACCTTTCTATTGATACTAGTAACTCCAAGTTTAACGAGCTCCTCAACCAAAAGCCCGATGGCTTCATGATTGATATTCCCGAGTCACAATAGCTCCGACGAGCTAGGCAGCGAGCCTCGAAGGCGCTGAGACCGATCCTCGCGATGGACTTCCCCAAGAGCGATGACACCGTCACTTTCACCGGCCTAGGCCCCTTCAATGACGAGGATGATGAAGATGAGGATACCCTCGTAGAAAGAAGGGATCCTGAAGATCAGGATGACACTCAATTCGACTCGCTGCCCCCATTTATGAAGTCATCACCGCCGGCAGAAGTCATTGAAGTCATTGACCCGGATACACCTTGCCCGAGGCAACTACCACCACAAGTGCCGCCGCTCTCACAGCCTAGGCAGCGTTGGAAGACCTTATCCGAGACCGTGAGAGTCATGAGGGCCAACTTGAACAACGAAGCCGGTCAAAGTCACAGCAAAATTGGCAGCTAAGGTGACCGAGGAAGCAGCCCGGGCTGGGCGAAGAGACGGGCTCAGAAGACCGCAAGGGCGCGATTTACGCCCTTTCTGGCATTGTGTGCATTTTGGCCGGCTTTCTGTACCTCATTCAAGTCATCAGAATCAAAATAGACGCTTTTATAAATCAATTTATCGAAAAAGGCAGTTTTTCTCATACAAGATGAGGCATCTTAGTGTCTGCGACTTTTGTGGCTGTCCGCGACTTTTGTGGCTGTCCGCGACTTTTGTGGCTGTCCGCGACTTTTGTGCCCAACTGAGGGGCGCGGAGCCTGCCCCGAGCTGGTGGGTGCGGCAGCCTATAGAGGTCACTGTTGCAAAACCCAAAAAGCACGTTCCAACTGACAAAATGGGTTAGCGCGAATGCATTGACGGCCCCACAGTACATTGAGACATGTACCTT
>JBBEOF010005455.1:0-13686 GCA_037576055.1 Fusarium sp. M6JPR69
AGACCGTCTTACAGGCATACCTTGGCAGAACCTCGCTGACGACACTTTTTAAAGCGTTTTGGTGTCAACGTGCCTCGGAGAGTGCGGAAATGTGTCTTTGGAGCTGAAGTTGCGGTCTACAAGACATTCAATGAAGGATTAAGCCCGCCAGAGAAGCTGTCCCCTCACTTCAGGCACGGAAGCAAGGACGGAGATGACCCGAGCCCGGACATGGGAATCACGGACGGATTTTCAATTGCACCAGGACTAAGAAAATAGGGTTCACTTCCGCATTTCAACGGTGCTATGATTTGCCTAGAGCTACTGAAGAGCTACCTACCGAATTACAGGTGTCCACTAGATCCAAAGGTCCATATTCTGATACAGTCCAAACAGGTTTACCTGCAGTCAGTCAGTGCTGGATAGACACGCCATAGCTTTCTGACCTTGGATTCAGCTTTCTCAAACAAGCTAGGCGTCATCTTCACCGAGAGGCCACCTTGTCCTTGTTGTGCGATATGATGGTATCGGCGAGATGACTTCTCCTCCGATCGATGAGTTGGGACGACGATGGATTGCCATCACTGACGACGTGGGACAGCGCAACATCTCTGCGGGATTTGCGTCGGGGGAGGCCTCAGCAACTGAAAAAGGACCCCTGTAGCTAGGCGCAGCCTGCGAGTCCAATAGGATTGCCAAGTAATGGGATGTGCAGCTGCGCCATGTCAATCGCACGGCTCTGCAGTGTTGGAAGTGGAAAATGCAAAGCAAAGCAGGTGAGGAAAGAGGCAAGAACAGGCTGGCAACTCCCCAGCGTCCGGTCCTGTCTGCCCACTCTCCGACTCTGACTCCACTGTTTGGGGCAACCACTCGGCCTGATCGTCGGTGGCCTTGATGTTTATCCGTTGCACTCCCCTTCGCCAAACGCCAAACGGCGTTTTGGCCAGCCGCCTCCAGACTTCCCACTTTTCTCCCTAAACCTCTATCTACAACGGCCTGCCAACCTTTGTAGATCGCGGTTCTAAATACTAATGTACACGTGCTTCCAGGCTCTTGTGGGGCGAGTCATATGCCTCGTGTATGGGTCCTCCTACCTTCAGTCTCCCCCAGCGCTCAGCTTCATCTGGTTACGGACTGATCCTGAATTGCCCTAGGACCTTAGTTTGTTCCATGAACTTGACGACCTTTGCTGCTACTTTACGCTCGCTCAGTAGTTATCGGAGGTTTTAGCGTCCTGGAAATTGGCCTAGCTCCTGGTTTCGAAGTGTGGTGTGCTTCCTGCATTGAAGCAGGATGTGGGCTACTGTTTGTTGTCTTTCGCTGTAGTTGCATCCTGGGTCGATGACCCCCGGTACCCCCCGTTTGAAGAAGAAGTCGTTCATCCCAATCTTTCCCGTCCGAAGTTGGATGTAAATGGCGCTCTGCCTCTTGCTGAAGTGCTTGTGTGGCTGCAGTACTTTCGGTGTTGGCTCTGGCGTATGCCTGAAGGTTGCCCGGCCTCTGGTTTCCTGTTGCCACTGTGTTTGCCATCTTTGATTGATAACTCTGCGCGACCGCAGCATCAACGTGGATTTCAAGGAATGCAGAACGGGGGATTGCTGTGCCTTTGGTCCCGTCGGACCTCTTTGTCGCCATCCTGTAGCTTCTTTGGCCGCTCGGTCAGCTGCTTCGTTGCCGTATATCTCCTTGTGGGCCGAGATCCATCTGATCTCGACGGTCAAACCTTGTGTTCGTAGTTCCTGTATTCGCTGTGTAATGTCTTGGAGAAGGTATGACCCGGATTTGCCTCTGGGCCTCGCCACCGACCTGATAGCTGCTTGGTTGTCTGTGTATATCAAAACTTTCTTTCTGGTGTTGCCTCTGGTTCTATCCTCCTGGGCGAGCTGTAGGGCCAAGGAAATTCCCTACTACAGTGATTCTACACCCCGTGATGTGCCTTGTGTACGAAGCCATCGGGCCCTAAGCCCATCATTGATCATTGATCCTAGAGACCACACTGATCATTGATAAGGCATCAGGACCTTCTTGTCGTGGTCTCGGAGACGGAGATGTCTAGCTGCACCTCCGTCAGCCTACCCAGCAGCCTCCTCCATATCGTCGAGCTCTCCTCGTCCACGGTCCCTTCAGTCAACGTCGCCCGGTTTCCCACCACGATGAGCGCTGTTCTGGCACGAGTCAGTGCAACGTTCATCCGGCGCATGTCTTTCAAGAAGCCAATATCGCGGTGCTCGTTGCACCGCACGGTCACAAAAACGATGATGTCCGCCTCGCGTCCCTGGAACCCATCGATGCTGGAGACCTCGATGTTATGCGGTATGCTTGAGAGCATTCGCTTGAGAACCTCGGCTTGGCGAGTATAAGGAGTGAGCACCACAATCGAGTGAGGTACACCGATCGTCTCAGAAGGGGAAGCCAAGAGTTTGCAAATGCGGACGCAAAGCTCCGCCTGGCCTCGATTCTCCTTGGACTTTTGTCCTGGCATCTCCCTTGACTCGCAGTCAATGAAAATGGCCCGTTCATAATCCACCACAACCGAAGCACCTTTCCCTTTGGACGCTATCGCTGTTGGGAACGGAAAGCGGGAGTCGTTAAGTGGCCTGGCTGAACTGTCGATTCCCGACTTCAAATTGCCCCCATAAAACTCTCTGGAACTAAACTCGCATAGCTTGGGATGCATACGGTACTGAGTGTCCAGCATCAGTCTCTTCAAGCCACCTTCACCTGCCGAAACGTCGGCTTTGGTGTAAAGCCTCTCAAAGAGGGACACATCAAAGTCCAGTGCAAGCGCTGTCTGGTTGACTGTCGGCCGAAGTTGCACATGATCACCAACTAGAATCGCCTTCGAACAACCCTTGACAAGTGGCACCAGTGAGCTCGGCTCTGTTTGCTGCGATGCCTCGTCTACGATGACAATATCGAAATGTTCCGAGCGAAGTAAACCGATACCTGCGCCAATGCACGTTGTGAAAATGGTGTCGCTGCGTTTGATCATCTGGGCTGCCTTCTCCATAGCTTTGTAGTTCGAATGGATTTCCTGTCCGGCCACCGCGTCGCACGTGTACTTTCGCAGATCGTCTGCAACCTTGCGCACCTACATACAGTCAGCAGCCCAAATCATCGTGACACAGAAGCTCAACCCTTGAATATCTGCACAACCTACCTCGGTTGATATCCTTAAAACATTAGGCTGCGTTTTCTTGACCAAATATTGCCCTTGATTCCGTTGAATGTATCGCCGCATCACATTGTCCACTGCATTATGTGTCGGCGCTGTAACCAGAACGCGAGCTCCTTCATCAGCTGTCTGTAACGCACATATCATCTCGACGATCGTCTCGGTTTTCCCAGTTCCAGGGGGGCCCCAGAGACAAAGCAAGGAGTTATTCAAGGCTAACTTGATGGCCTTGTTCTGGCTCTCATTCAGCTTAGGAATACCGTTCCATGCACGCTCTGATGTTGGCAACACCAAGGAAGGTGATGGAATTCCAAATATTATACCTGCTACCCCGCAACAGTCTTCCTGCAAAGTGTTGAGGTCTTTGACCGCATCAATCATAGATTTAGCAGTGACGAAAGGGCCACAGTCTTCCAAAACCCATGAACAGTCTGCAAAGTAGGGTGGAAGGGGATGGAGGCACTTGCAGCGCGCACGTCCAGTTTCCGAGAATACCACTAAGGCATCTATCGAATAATTGGTGCCCACCAGCACATTTGATGGGAGGGAAGCGGTAGTCAGACGAACATGCGATGAGTTTTTCGGTGTTCCTGTAGTGTCGATCCTAAATTCAACTTCGACGACATTGACCTCTTTGGCCTTGGGGTACGATTTCAAATCCAGAAGGCCTTGCTGCCGCTTGGCTACCTTCTCGGCTTCTTCAATGTGTTCCAAAGCAATTGCAATCAAGTTTCGCAGTAGATGGCGGACCACTTGTGAATCCGCGGTCATGAATCGATGCGCGTTGGGTTGTAGGCAATCCAGAAGCAAACCCAGTGCCAGATCGGTGGATCGTATCGTCAACGCCACAAGCTCTATAAGATCCGTGACATCACTCAGAGATAGGCTTCCAGGTGAAATGTTTGAAAGAATCGTTTTCAAAGGCTCCAGGATGAGATGACCCATGGTATTTGCCGAGAGGACAAATGCTCGTAGGATTGGTAAGAGTGAAGCCTCCAGCAACAAGGCCAGATCCTGATTCTCGCCTATACCAAGAGACGCAAAGAATCGGACAAAGGTTACAGCCATGGTTGGCTCGATGGCCAAAAATTCAATCATTGTCTGCAATAGCGTCTTCGCCCCGACAGCAGTATTCTCGATATTGCCAAGAATATGTTCGAAGCATTGTAGCAGAAATCCCTTGTCATTGGTCCATCGAACCGATGTAAATACCAGTTTATACTGATCGACCGACTGCAGGCGAGTAAGCAATGTGAGGTCATGGTGTGTAACGATCCCGACAAGCCAGGGCGGGTCGGAAGATGATACCACATCATGACGATTTGGGATGGAGTACTGCTTCGCTTCTTGCGGGAATAAAGGTAACTTCTCTGTGGTTTCCACGTATTCGAGCCAGAGGTCGAGGTTGCGCATGGAGGCACCGTCTCGATTGCTGATGACATAGATTTCCTTCCTCATGTCAGTCATAACCACCACATGCAAACCTGTCAGAAAAAAAGCTTACGGCGGCAGTGACTGGAGCTCGATTTACTCTCCCAATATGTGTCTGAAGCCGCCTGCTAAATTTGTCCAGGGCGATACTCGCGCACACTTCGGCTTGTTTTCCCTGATCGACGACGTCTTGTCGTTTCCGTCTTTTGTCTCCTTGGTTCTGTATGTTGCGGTATTCTTCATCGTTGTTGCCTGGTCGAGCAATATAGACCCACGAATTTGATCGCTTATTCTCGAATAGCTGAAAAACATTGCCATCGCAGTATAGCTGGTACCGCATCTTGGTCGGGAGCGCCAACCGGTCCTGTCCCTGTGTTCCTTGCGAATGCGGGAAGGCGAACAGTCGACCGATATTGTCAATCAAGCAGTCTCGGGAACGCTCAATCTTCTTGGGGATGTAGATGGCCACGGACAACCGCTCGTCGGGTTGGAAGACAATGAGGGTACGCTGAAACATTTCTAGATTCCTGACAACAGCGTCGTGAAAGGTAGCGAGGCGATCAACCGAAGAGTCATACGTTCTCTTCCACTTAATACCAGGGTAGTCGAAGTGAAAGTGTTGCAGCTCGCTTCTTTGAAGTATGTTGGAAGAGGACAAGGCATTTAGAACCAGGGCTGGTGCGCTAGACGACGTTGGTACGTGAGCGAGGACCCATGCCTTTTGTTCCGATGTAAGAATATTGAAGTCAAATAGATGCAGCAGGTTCTCGAACGATATCTTCTTTTTTAGACACCAGGTATGTGCCAACTTTACAAACTCAAACTCGGACATTGCGATGTCGTCCCGGCTGAGCAAGAGTTGTACAGCATCGATATCGTACCCAACTAGATCCGCATGTTGTGAAAGCGTTAGGCCGTATGTTCGCTCTTTTGAATCGTCGTGAAGAACATCGAGTACGAATGGCGGTGCATCCTGTGGAGGCTTCGGAGGAGAACGCAGCTTGTCGGGGATTTTGATACGGTTGCCATCGACGCATTGCGAGAAAAGACGGTTCAGCTCCTGACACTGCGCGCACATCGGTCCTCTCACTCGAGCCCAATAGAGATACAGATTCTTGACTTGACCAAGGGAGGCGTTGGTGTACTTGACGAAGTAGACGAGGCGATCGTCATCGGTGATGGGGCGGAACAATAGAGGCTCTCGGCCTCCTGGGTATAGAGCAGGAGTTGAAATCGTCGATGGTATCAGGTCTCGGTCCCAGCAGACAAAGACTGCGCCGGATCAGTGTAATCCCATCATATGAAAATGATTCACAGGAAAGGTGAAAGAGAATGGAAGCAAGAAATGATAAGAGGAAAAAGGATTTTTGTACTCACATTGATCGCCGTCAAGGTCACCCCCAGACATCAGATCCGCTGCCGGCCGGCTGCCTCGCGTCGAGAACACAATACAGTCCACCAGATGCGATAACTCCGGGCGCTCAACGGCCTTGAACTTCTGCCAGTCTCCAGGATGAAGACACGGGTTTCTGATGACGGTAACCTCAGTGCCCTTAAGAGCATATGGTTGCCCATTCTCCTCCATCGTAACCTTGACTGCACACTCCCCTTCCTTCAGCACATCCCAAGCATCGCACACACCAAACAAGAGTCGTGACTTCTGCACAAATATACGACACCTTTGCTCATCCCTCTTGTTCACCATCTTTCCGAGCTCGGCGTTGATTAGGCGGTGTATCTGAGACTTCATCTTTTCGTTTCCGTCTAGGAGCACACGCTCGGCAAGGTCGGGTCGGTTGATGTAGCTCAAGAAGCGGAACGCGTTTCGGAAATCGGTTTTGGAGCTGCTGAGCAAGTGGAAGTGATCGTGCTGCTTACGGAGCAGCGTCTCATGGGAGATTCCGAGGGCGTGGAGAAGGATGATGGTTTCGTCGTTGAGAAATCCGTAGGAGAAAGGCTAGCACGTCGAGAGGTCATATTAGCCATACTCACGTTGACCCGATGTTAGTAATGAGGTGGATGAATTACCTTGGAGTAGTCAACCACGGCAAAAGAGTGGTTTTCGCCACCGCTAAACTTCTTCATCGACTTTCGGAACTTCAGCAAGGCCTTGTGCTTCGCCATACGAGGATCGACTGTGACCACGCCTTTGTATCCACGATATCGGATCTGGAAGACCGACGGCGTGTATCTATTGTTACGAAAGAGGATTCGGGTTCGCCGCGCCAACTCCCGTGCAAGCCTGGGCGCAAGGAGCCCGCATCCATCAGTAAACACGTAATCGGCCGTTTCTACGTCAGCAATATCTTCGCACCGATCGGGGGAAATCGTCATGGCGGCCGTCGCTGACGAGAAGAGCAGGCCGATAAGCTTGGCCTTCTTGCCCACCGTCTTCATCTTGCTAAAGTCTCCCAGGGCCTCGACTTTTCTCGAAATCTCCTCTTTCGACGCAGCCATGAGAAAACACGACCGTGATTTGAGCTGGCTGTTGCTGTGGCCGTAGAAGTTGTAGTGCACATCGTTTAACGTGATGCCAGCTCGTAAGCATTTAATGCAGTAGTCTGAGACCTCTTTGCCGGTGCGGGGTTGGAGATCGGGTGCTGGTACTTGCTCTTTCGCTGCGGCGGCTCGGACGAGCGGGCGAAAGGCTTCGAGGGAGAGAAGGATGAAGTGGTCAAGCGGATCGTTCTCAATGGCGCGGTTCGCGTTGCTGCGTTCAAACTTGAGGACCATTGAGTGCTTGCACTCTTTGAGGTCGGTATGAAGACTGATGGCTTTGATCAAGCCGGCCTGCCTCAACATGGAGGGTGACGGGAGATTGGGCACGCGAAAGTCCCAAGCATTGTCGTCTATACGCAAGGTTGGAAGTAACGTATGCTGGGAGGTCTTTGTCTTGCTTTGAATCGGCATCTTGGTTACTTCACGTTAGGTTGAGATTGGGCAGAGGAAAATGCAAATGTCTTTGCTCGAATGGTACAGGTGTTGGAGAAGCGGTATGCATGATGGTGTTTCACAGGCAGCCACCCCAAGGAAGATGACATCACGATGATACCAGAATTGTCAGAACAGCAGGCCTAGTATCTTGGCCCGGTCTCTTCAGATATAAATACAAAGAAGGACAGACACAATCATGATCATCAATACACTCAAGATCATCCCAATATCATCTTTCATCATCAGTTACTTAGTGAGGGCGCGTTGTCTGACAACAGGCAGGCAGCCTGATGACATTATCCAATGATGCTAAAGTTTACCACCTGGCAGCAGCTGCAACCAACGGTAAGAATGGCTGAGTCACTCGCAGCGAGAGATACTCATTGGATACCAATGTCACACACATGCCGTGACCATCCTTAAGTACACCCACATGCGCCTCACCTCTAGTTTTGCACATCGTGCTCACAACTCCTCAGCTCTTTCGGCCGTTGGAAGAGGGCTGCTCCTCTAGTGATTCTTCAATAGATAGCCATCATGGCTCCAGATACCAATCTTCCAAACATTTACATCATCGGACCACAGTCTACGGGCAAAACAACACTAGTCAGCAAGCTACGAAGCGAGTTAGAGAACTGGCTCGCAGATACATCGATCATTAAACCGCAGATCGTCTCTGAGGTGGCAAGAACCGTGCTCACCAAGCACAAATTCACGGCCGAAGACGTCAAGTCGTCACCTAGCCGATGCCTCGCTCTACAGCAGCTCATCTTAGAGGCCCAGGCATTAGCTGAGAAGGAGGCTCTACAAAGGTCTAGCTGGTTCATTTCCGACCGCTCTGGTGTTGATCCGTTAGTCTACGCAAGAAAATACGTTTCTGCCGACGCAGCGCTGGAGATGCAGCGGCAGTCTGCTTGGATCGAAGTGAAGGCTAGGATGTCAGCCTCATTGATTGTGGTCTGTGAAGCGGGCACGCCTTGGCTGACGGATGATGGGGTGCGGTTGATGCCTGACAACGATGAGGCATGGATGCAGCTATTTCACGAATTTTGCGGATTGCTGGATGAGTTCGGCCTTCAGTACTTTGTGGTGCCTCGAACCATGTTGGATCTCTCGGAAAGGGCGCAGTTTGTGCGTGCAAGATGGGTAGAAAGAGGGGACTCTACGAAGCACGATTAAGTCGAATCGTTTACGGGTGGGAATTAAACTGGGGAATTCCTTGCTACAATAGACGCCGTCTATCAACTCAAGCTCCATCGATGCGCTTGGAGTGGCTATATCCCTCGAGTTGTGTTGAACCTCCCACCAGGTCACGGTAGGGGGTTGCAGCCAATTAAAATGCGTCATGTCAAAGATACCTGTTGCCCCCCCAATGAGTTACAAATCGCTACATCACACTGCTCACATCCCCATATTGACTGGCGCCTTCTTTTGTTATAACTCACCGGCGCCAAAGGCCTCCTTGTACTTTTTGACCTTGGCTGCCCTAATTGAAGCCCCTTACAAGCAAGGCAGTCCGACTTTTTACCTCTTCGGACGTGTTTATGTTGTGTCACGGGCGTAAATTCGTCCCTGGCTCGGAATGCCTGCCTTGATCGGCTCTGTGGATGGAAGGCCTCGAAGACCGCGTTGTAGAGGCATTCCCTCCACTTCTTCTGACTCCTATAACGGCTCCAAGCCGGCTGCCCGTGTAACTGCAAGAGGAAGCTATTTACAAGGATCACATCTAATAAGAAGGTCCAAGCAATAGCCTGCCAAGCGCCCCGGCGGATAGGATGATCATAGCCTAGATATGACCTCCTTTGGTCTCCTCGGTCAACATGATTCATTTCGTCGTTGTAGGAAGCGGCGATAGTAGGGATCGATATCACTCGTATCGAGCTATTTTCTTCGTGCTCGGTCGACTTGCCTTGTGATAATGTGGTATCGCTGATGGATTGTCATGGCCTGGGCGTCAAAAGCCTTGTAACCTAGAAAGAGAGTGGTGAATGACCTTTTCTCCTCGCTGCGCGCACTGGGCCCTCGAATGAATTACTGTCGACAAGCGCAGGGAGGGATGAAAGGGGAAAGAGAGAAGAGGACACCCTAGCACCTGGTCCATGACCTGTCTAGCGTCTAGGCTGTGTGACTCGGAACTTCTCCCCGGTAACCGGGACCCACAACTCTCTTCGTAAGCGCTTGAACGAACCCACCCACACCACAGCTTTTAGAAGGTAGGTGTGGGGGTAACCTTATGAATTCTCGTCAGTCGTTGCTTCGAGCACACCTGAGGGTCCCCCTTTTTCAGGGATTTGTGCTGTGATGGAATAGTCATGCCTCGTTATGAAGTGGGAACTGATGTCATCCAGGGTTAAATAATGTTTCAGGTAGTTCTGGGTTAGGTCTCTCGTATCCGTTGGTTCTAGCAGTCTTTGAAGCTAGATACAGCAGTGTATGGCTGACCTGACGCACAAATTGGTGACGCCGCTAGCGTACCGTTGTGTCGGGATTGGTGTGGTAGCCCGCTGTCCAGTAACATCAGCAGCTTATATGGGCCTCGGCCAAGTTTTGCAAAGGTTCCGCATTTTAAACCACTCCGTGATAATCGGCAGATTGCATCGGGCCTACTATCCCGATCTGTGGCTAGCTGTATGCGGGTTCCTTCCTGATCCGCCAATGCTCCGGATCACGTTCCCCTCCACCCCCAGAATCATCAAGCCAAGCCAACAATGGCTCGTCGGGCTGCCTCACTTGCCAAGCCAAGAGTGTCGGGAGTGGGCAGAGCGCAATTCTGGTGCCGAAGAACCTTCACCCGGCTTAGCAAGGTTCAGGGCACCAACTACCGAATAAAGTGAACGGAACAATTCTAGTCTCTCGTACAAGGAGGCGAGTGCGCCATGGCCAAAGATGAAGCAAGCAGGCACCGACGTGATAGAGCGGGGGCATGGTTTCCTTTCGTCCGACTTGACGATTACGTGCGATGATGTTGCCATTGCTACGTTCTGTTGGTTCCCCCCTGCTCGTCGGTTGGCGAAGACATCGTTGGTGATTGGCGGGTCTGCGTGTGATTTCTCATACGACAGGCAGCCAGGAACAGCACGCCCTGTTGATCGGCTAAAGAGTGCGAAATTGACTTTCGCGCCCACTGAATGGAGTCACCGTGAGATTTCGAAAAGACTTAATCAATAGCTTTTGGTTGAGTTGATAAGCAAAGAGCCCCAACAGCCAGGCTCAAAAGACTTCCATCCCAGGCTAAAATCTTCTTCTGTTCAATTTACCTCACCCAGTTTCATGATGTGTTACTTCGACCAGGTTGTCTGGGCATGCGGCAATTGGAAGTGGGGCAGGTTTCGTCAACAATGCAACAAAGAGCACCGCATTGGAGAGACCTGCGGATTGAAGCTCGTGTATGAGCGGCAGGACGAAGCAAAAAAATGCAAAGTATGCGATCAAGTGACGAAGAAGGAAAATCGGATTGAAAGGACGACCGAAAGAATGGCTCGACTTCGTGAATGGAAGCATTTGGCCAGCCTTGAAAGATGTGAGCAAGAGGTGGCTTCCCTGAAGGATGCAATTTTGAGACTGCGCGAGCAACACAGCACAGACATGTGTGGAGGAGCCGCCTTCCGCCTCGAGTCCGGAAGTCCATTCGAGCCCCATGCCAGCATTGGCGGTCCATTCTCTTGCCCACCTATTCCTGTCAGCCTTACTGAAAGGCAAGATGACCTACCATCAACTATGCTCTTCGAAATCTACGCAACCATGCGTCAGACGCGGCCTAAAGGCAACTACAACAACAAACATCTATCACGTCTCTCAAGGAACTCAGCTGGAGTCCAAAAGCACGGGAAATTTTTGGCTTAATGTTGAAGTATAAGTCTCAACAGTCTTCTGGGGGTAACCCCATTTTTGTTTTAACACTTAAACTTCCTTGTCGGTCAATGGTTAGCTCAACGCACGGCACAGCCGTTGGTAATGGCTATTTTTCCAAGTCCATGGAGAGGAGGAGAGCGAAGAACTGTAACGGACCCAGGGACAAGGCTGGAGAGGCCGATAGTATGACTTGTTGAGCGAATACGACCCTGTTATACTGTTGAAATGAGCATGTTATGTTGATTTAAGAAGAAGAAGAAAGATTGGTGTTAACCACCGGAAACTATTGACAAGAAGACATCCACATCCTCGCCACCAATGGATCGGAATAGCCATTGATCCGTTAAGCAATGGATCTCAACATATACTTTCGATTAGTGGCGAGAAATGTACCTTGCATCGCTCACGATTCATATGGCCTTTGGATTGCTGCTGAGTTGTGCTTCAACAAGTACCAAGTTAGTGGTTGATTGGATTTTGGGCAGAAAGGCAGCATCGGATGGACCTAAACGGGCACTTCACCTACAGGCGGTGCGGGCGGCGATTAGGTTCGCTATGGACACGAAGAGACTTGATGCAAACCAGATTGGATGACTTACTAACTGATAAAGCAATCGATTGCCCGTCAAGGTCTGTATTAGGTTTCTTGTTGGCCGCTTTATTGAGTGCGATAGAACAGCAGAATACGAATCCGGTCGGATTCATATTCTGCTATTTGCGTTGTGAGCGAGGAGATATTTGTATTGCAGGTATACCGAGTGTAGCCAACCTAGCCCGCCAAATAAAAGAGTATTCTCGGGCTAGGGCAGCGATTAGGACGCGCTGCTATAGCAACCCGCAAGAGCAACAAAATAATAGTTACTTAGTGTACCCGCGATATTAGATGACTGGGAACGGGTATTCTCTTGCGCATGACGGATAATTTCATGGGATAGGGCACGGCTCTCGGCTGATACTGTCGAAAAACTTCAATGCCTGAGCAATTAGGTGAAGATCGACTTGGTCCGCAAATTGTATGTGGCAGTAGATGACCGACGATACAAAGCGGGCCCTTAAGTTTAAGAATAGATAAGAAAATAAAGGCACGACTATAAATACATAAGAATATGGTAATATTATGTATTTAATCATTATTGGGATGTCTGATGATTTGACGTTATGTAGATGAGTGTGATCGACTTCTGTCGCACTGAGCGTGCTGAAAGGATCAAGGATCAGGTAAAGAATAATGGGCAGCAGCAGTGTGTTGATTGATTGTTGTCTGAAGTTGTCTCTTGTGCGGGGTATTCCATCCCGCAGAGTTACTTAAAGCATACGGCTAGATTACTAATGCAGTTGTTTCATGAGGCCGTGAAGATCATGCCTACCCTGCGACAACTTCCTTCGTTGACGCGACATTTTACAATTCCCCTCCCACCTGGTCCTTATCACCTTGCTTTTTTAAGGCGTTGTCACGAGCAGGTTTCAGCTTTTGGTACGTGACGTATCAGGGCTCAGCATCACCGGTCACATGACAGGTACAACTACTTCAACACTGGTGACAATAGCGACACTGCTTGATAAATGCCAAAAACATTAGCAAACTCTTCTCTTCGACCCATCTCATATCAAGCTTCGTCCTTCAGGGCTCATTTGGGCAAACCGCAAGCGGTTTGCGTCCCCTGTTCATCTCTAAGGGCAGACACGTGACGACGTGGCCACCTCGCGTCAACGCAGCCCCCACCATCGCGTCCTTACCTCAAACCCCTCCGGCCGCCTCCAACACCATCGCCATCCTGTCATCTCGCCGAAGAATCCTGCCACTTGTATCCTCCGCTCCACGATATTTCAACGGCCCTGCACTCTCATTCTCTATTTCGCGGGCCGCTAACCCACCTTGGCCGCCCGTCCACCCCTACATCCCATACCATCCACCACCACCTAGTGGGCACCCCCACCTAATGCATCACCAAAATTTCAATCCTCCCATACAAAATCTAAATTTTGGTGCACACAAAAACAGACCACGTTGTCAATCAAAATCGAAGTTAGTAAAGAGACTCTCCATAAAATTGATCAAATTTTGCTCTCTGCGTGGTTTTTTGACCTCCCGACCGCTCCGTGTGCGCTGGCAGTGCTTTGTTACGACCATAAAGTCCTCACTTTCGTCCTCTGACCTGACACCCACCTCAATCACCGACTCGACCTTCTCATCCACATCCACCTCTATTTCTGCCTCCTTTGAGTCATGAAGAGCTTCTCCAGCTGCTAGAGCCTCCGCTAGATCCATGAATCGTCGGTTCGGGTTCGGTACCGCCTTCCTTTTCTTCCCTCGC
>JBBEOF010005456.1:0-13646 GCA_037576055.1 Fusarium sp. M6JPR69
GACGAGACGAGGCTGTGATACGAGACCTGTCGGACCTGCAACAGATCTGTAACACCACTCTGACTCTTGTGTTGCACTTCGTGTGACAATCTGGGTAGAGGCATATGCAACAGCTATCTAGGCCGCTATATCGCTCCTTATAGGTGCCTTAATTTTATGCAAATTCTACTTCTAGCTTTAATGCTCGCCGCTAATATATCTCTAGGATTAAATACTTCCTACCAGTAAGTATAAGGTTAACTAGTTACTAATTTCTATTATTTTAGGAAGTAAGTCTATACCCTCAAATATCTATACTTCTAGACTTTTTGGCAGTAACATAGGAGGGCATACTAAGGAGTATACTATTAGCTTCTTATATCCTTATTAACGTACGTGATAAGTGTCGGATACGAGGGTGGTAAGTCAAGATGAATGATAATCTCAAGACGGAGAATAGATTAGTGATTGATTCAACTCTGTCCCTTCGTCTTCTTCCTTCCTCGTCCTCATTATATTCGACGAGACGAGGCTGTGATACGAGACCTGCCGGACCTGCAACAGATCTGTAACACCACTCTGACTCTTGTGGTGCACTCTTGTGACAATCTGGGTAGAGGCATATGCAACAATAGCATGTTATTTAAGGTTCTTAGTATTATACCGTAGAAAGTTAGGCTTTCTAGTATTTAGGCTAATTTAGAATTAAATTATAGCTTTTTTCAGATTAGGGCTTTCAATTAGTATATTTTATAAAGCTATTAGATATTATTTATAATTATTATAGCAGTTTTAATTATAATAGTAAAGATGTAATATTATTAACATTAAGTAATATTAGTAATATTAGAGCGGGGCTATTAAGACTTACATGTAAGATATAAGATTATTCTTAAAAACGAGGTATATATAATTTAGTAGGAATGCCCTTAATTTAACGTACATGATAAGTGAGTGGATCAAACAAGTGAGTGGATCAAAAATCCTCACCCTTCTCAATTAAAAATTCTATATAAACACAACAAATCATCTAATCAATTAAAACTAGTCGCTATACTCTTCTTCAGACATTGCAACAACTATCTGACATGTTCTTGCATTATGCCCCGTCTTGCCGCATCCTCCACAGCGCCTTTCCCTCGGTCGCCCCGACCCTCCTTGACCACCACGTCTCGACGATTCCCCCTCTACCTGCCCATCCACATTCATCTGATCAATTGCTTCCCTTGCTTCCCCCACTATCATCACTCCTCCTTTCTGTAGTCGCCTCCGTTTTGCCCTCCGCCGCCGGCTTAGTGTCTCATTTGCCTGCTGAAGATCGCGGACCTCGGCCCTCAACAAGGCAAGCTCATGCATAGTTGCCTTTGTTCCCTTGGAAAGCGACTTTAATGCTTCCAGTATTGACTCTGGCGAGCTACTATGTTGCCTTCTGATTCGTCTATCGAGGTATTCAGATTGAGATTCGGCCTCAAGGACCGTCTTTGAAACCCAAGTAGTAGAGAGCCCGGCCTCCTCCTCAGCCGGCTTCGGCGTCCGTAGCTGCACATTAAGCTTCGAAATCACACTTTCCGGATCAAGAGGAATAATGCCAGCCCATCTAAAAGCTGCCTTGATGTTTTCTCTGTCATGGTGGCCTGAAATGCTGCATAAAATGCTGGAAAGAACTCGGTCTTGGAAACGTGGGTTATAGAGCATCGCATTAGATGCTCGATTTCTCGACCATATGCCCTCTTGAGCAGGCTAAAGTACCCGACGTCGAGGGGTTGAAGCAGATGAGACGAATGAGGCGGCATAAAGAGCGTAACAATCTTGTTTGCCTGGCAATATTTCTCAAACTCGAGAGAGTGGTGACTTTCGTGGCCGTCGAGGATCAAAAGACGATAGCGGCCAACCGATCGCGTCTTGGTGTACCGGTCAAAGTGCTTCAGCCACTCCAGACCCAGCTCATTATCGGTCCAGCCATTGGGAGACGTTGCAATGGCCCAATCGTCCGGGAGGTTGCTGTCTCGGTACCAGTTGGCGAGGTGATATTGACCCGCACCTATGATGAACGGCGGGATCGCCCAGCCTTCGGCATTGATCACTTGAATGACGGTAATTCATTCCCGGTTTCCAGGCTGCACTGATTTCGGTCTTCCGCGTCTTTCTGCGCCTGTGACGACCATTCCGCTTGCAATGACGCCCATCATAAAGCCAGTCTCGTCAAAGTTGTAGATATCGGCAAGGTCGATACCATATTTCGCGATTGTATTCTCCACAAGCCTAAACCAGTTGCGAATAACGGTCAGATCTTCGCATTTGGCCCTCTGATAGTCGTATCTACGAAAAAAAAAACGCGTCTTGAGCTCTTTGTGCCGCTTGACAAAGTTGGAAGCCCAGCGCTTGCCGACGGGTGACGCGTCGCAGTCGGCGAGCAATCGGTTGGCCATTTCTTCCACACCACGCAGTCGCGGGGGAAATCCTCGCGAACCTAGGTCGAGAATGAACTGAACTATGATTTGTTCCTGTAGATCAGAGAGTCGGCGTGACTTTGGAATCCAATCGCGTCAAGACTGAATGCCATTCTGCCGGCGACGTAGCCTATGCTCAGAGATCTTATAGAGCTTTGCAGCACGTCGGATGCTTAGCTTCAAATTATTTTGAAGAGCTTCAAGGACAAAAAGAGTTCTAGCCTCAGTACTTGGGTCCGACATATTTCGTGGTTGAAGAATCAATTGGTCAAACGAAAAGTTAGGTGTAAGAGGACAAAGTGCGACGCATGCTTATCATGTACGTTAAACAATAAGGTCGGGCATGCTAGTAAATGAATACATTCTCCTGCCTACCTTATGTCAAGGGCAAGGATCACTACCATCGTGAATAGCTTCACGGTCAGCGTGAAAGCTACACCATCATTAGCGTCAGGCAACAGCCTGCTGCCTATGAGATCGGCAGACTGAACATAGGTATAAGAGACCGACTCTCGTCGCTCCTTTAGATAGAAAATCAAGCGCTCATTTGATCCTCATGGCCCATCAGTACCTGCGACACCTTATTACATCTTAGATAGACCTAGTTCCTCGTAGTACAGAGCTTCCTTGCCCGATCCTCCATCCCAAGTACACATCGACGCATCGACGCCTCTACTACATATCCCAGACCACCACAAGATTATGTCCACGCAAAAGCCATACCCGCCCGGTCAGTATCCAGCGGCGAGGATGAGTTCCAGCTTTCCCCGGCATGCGCAAATAAGGAGCCCGCCGCGTCTAGCTCCTAGGCGAAGAGTCGCCGCAGTCTAGCTGGAAAATCCTCTTCCTCGGGAAACCGGCCGTTACTCAGACTCAAGTCCATTGATAATACCAACCGAAGGTACAGATTTGGATTAGAGCTGAAAATGTCTGGCCACCCAAACGAGTCACTGGTTCCCGCAGTCGTTGTAGGCTGTAAGCATCCTAGCTCAAGGAAGCCGGCAATATGTTGCACTGCGCGGATAACAAAATCGGCGATGTCATACTGTTCGTAACATGTCTTGATAGTTTTAATGACAGCCTTTAAGCGCAAGTTCTTTTCCAGAAGCTCAGAATTCGACGTCGCCGAGCCCGAGGATATCGGCAACCTGGCGAGCTTGACATCCAACATATGGAGAACCAGCGGCGTTGCGATGCACGCAACAGCACTGCTGGGTAGCCATCGGTCAAGGTTCATATGGTGCAGCGCTTGGAGTGACTGGGTCACTGATAGAGCAGCATCCTGAATCTCCCATTGGTTTTGAGATACTGCTGGCCACCCGCCTGGAATGTAGTAGCACGGTAGACTGGTTTGGCTTGCCAGGCTTAGAGCCTCGTAGTGACAGAGAGCAATCCATGATGAACTAAATCTCAGTTAGTATTGCTTGTGAAATAATATACGAGTTAGGCTTTTCGTACTGGTAATATATGTAAATAAGGTTAATGTGCAACGTTACCGAATAGTGAGGAACCTCGGTGTCATTCGACACTGCCAGCGTCTCTGTGCGTCTGCCAAGCAATAATCGAAGAGAAAACGAGGTTTTCTCGTCCCATTCCCTTAATGCATTCTTGGTATCCGAGATGCTTGTTAATATTGCGGCCAGGTCTGGTTCATGTAGACGTTGCTTATCCATTGGGTAGGCCAGCGCCAGGACATCAGCCAGAACGACACAAAGGTCGGCAAACCTCTCTAGAATACTATTTAGGCATGCCTTTGAGGTTTTACAGTATACTCTGCTATGTTGAATCTCGTTTTCTAGGTCCGCAGATCGTAGTGGTGCGTAGAAGGCAGAGTCAGTGTGCGCTGGATCGATCTGGGGTCGTCTCCTGAGACACAACGAGAGCACCCTGTCTCGGATGATGCAACACCACCATAGTCTCTTCAGAACACCCTGAAGATCCGAATTGTCCGTTTCGTCGGGGGTTGAGGGCGCGTGCCAGGCTGCTTCTGCGATTTGAGCGTGTTGAATAGCGATATTTAGCCAGGTGATGTTGACCTCTTTAATGCCGAGGTAGGTTGCAGAGGATCTGAAGGAGAGCAAGAGAGCGGCTTGTGCAATGCAAATCGACGATGATTCACTTCCGAAATCATACAGAAGCTGCGAACAAGCATGAGCGGGTAGTACTGGAGTTTTGTAGAGGGAATCACCTTCGCCTTGCTGTAAAAACCAGCCTTTGCTTCCCTTAGACTTGAGAAACCAAGATTCTCGAGTGTTTCTAAAGGTACAAACTGCTCAATGTTTAGCCATAGTCCTTCGTGAAGTAGAATGGGTGGACATACGTTGCAAGCTGCAAATAGTAGCGCTTGGAAGACCAGCAGAGATATTTTCGGACCTGATGCATCTGCGGCCGCCCACCGTCGAGAATACATGTCCCAGAAAGATCGTTCATCTAGTAACGGGAGAAGAGGATGGACATGGAGGAAGTACTGCTGCACGATAGAATCCATGGTCTGCCGTCGGGGGACAAGAAGACAGCCTTGTATGTCGAGAAAGTTTATTTCTTCGGAGGGCATGTTGGCAAGATTGCCGATACTGAGGAAGGGATAGTCCAGATAGAGCACTGAGTCTGCAGCCGGCTCTACGCAAAACGAGGGTTCGAAGGAGGTAGGGGTCGGGGGGTTGAGCGTATGCGGCGATGTCTCTGCGTCTGATGTGATCCCATCAGCATGTGGCGAGTGACCCCACACCGACTTCTTCAACAGCCGGACCCTGTTCTTGAAGCCTCTGCTGAAGCCGGATTTGTTAGCGTAGCCAGACCTCTGGGCATTGGGAGAGGTACACTCACGCTCTTTTGGTGGAGGGCAGAGTTGTGCAGGTTTTGCCACGCAAACAGCAGTTCGTACATGGCCCGTCTTTCTTCGAGACATCGCAGCGGACCTTTCTCTCACGGCAGCGTAAGCACGCCCAGGGTGCTTTCAGCCGTGGTCGGGAGGCCTTGAACTCGGATTGAGAGATGTCTCCCGGGCCGAGTGGCTCCATGATTGACACGCCCATGGTAGTGTCCGTCCCACAAGAGATCCTACCTAGAGGTATTGGACAATATCACGAGCCCTTCAAATCGTCTGAACGGCCTGCAAAATAGTAAAGTTGGAACTCGTCTGACTTGGTGACTGCACGGCAATGGTAAAACGAGAAGAGGATCAAGGTCAACAAAGAATTATGTGACGGTTGCTGTCGATGGGCCCGCAATATCGGAGATATGGAGAGAAGAAAAAAACAGGTTCTTGATCATGGTTGAAGCAAGTCCCGGAGGGAGCCGCACTACTTAGAGTATGCTGTCGATGAGTGCAGTTGATGCAGTGGAGAGCCTGCAGAGGGTTCTTGGTGTGTGACTATGTGCCCTCGGATCCGTATATTCGCAAAAGTAACCTCGGATCCGTCAAAGATTGGTCTGTCGCCTCGACCCGCAGATTTTTACCACAGAGGTAACTACCTTACTGTCACATTGCTACCACCTTTGGAGGCATACAGCACAATTGCAGGAAGCTAAATTTTGACAGGTCCGAGCTAGCGATGATCCTGTGTATTGATTGGTATCTCGCTTAGAAGATCCAGCCACAGCTGATTCTTGGGAACCAGGGGTATTTCGGAAGGCTAACCGGATCCCCCACCTTTCATTACCCGATTTGCAATAGGTTACCCCGCAGTTTGTCAAAGCGGTTTGCAGGGCTTCTGGCTTCGGCCTACCGCACCTGAGCCGGATCCGATGTAGCAGACGAATATCCCTATTCGCCCTTCCCTTAACTCTTGGGTTGGTTTTCACTCTGCTTGTTCAGTGAGCAGACGCGGAAGGGCTTGGATATTCTTAAATCCCAGCCCTCCATTACCGCCGTGGAAATTTTCCAGCCTCCCCCTTGCTCCCTAAGCATCGGTGTTCCAATACCAATCCGTGTACTAGGAACAGCAGTACCCAGTCGTCCAAGGATGATGCTTCAAGTCCACCGTGCTAAACCCAAGATCTCATCATTATAAGATTGGTTGATTGGCATTAGGCTTGAGCAAGATTTGTAGACACGTCATGGGTACAACTCCTGACCTTACCCGGCATCCTACTAGGCCTGGTCCCACCAGTCAGACTTGAAAGAGCGCTTCCATTCCGTGATTGCAGATCGTTCACTAAGTGATTTGATATAGCCCGCCGTCTAGGAGTAGGAATAGCATGACTTGGGACGTCAATCACGCTCTGCTTCTCTAGCAAACAAGACAGGGCACTCCTCACAGCGCAGCTAAAATAGAGGGGGGGAAAAAAAACCATAGTATTATTAGCTCTGAAAAAAGAAAGATATGAACTGAAACTATCAGACATGCCAAGGTGAGAGCCCAACCTGGCAAGCCCGTTGTTTCAAGGCGATAAAAAGAATATCGAACCTAGCTGTAGGGCATATTCCGATCTGCCACCTTAAATACCGTTCCTCAAAGTGTATACCGGAATCCCTCTAGCCCTCCGATAATCTTTCCACCGGCCGCAGCGCGCTTGTTCGCTCTGAAAAACTTGACATCCAGCGCTAGGGTGATGAGAATAATCAAGCTACTGGCGATCATCGCAGCGTAGATTCCTGGCCGATACCCAGGCGCATCCTGGCTGCGGAACACGGTGCTACCAATGATACCTCCAATGCCCCCGGTCCCAACCAGGGTGGCCGAGCAGAGAGCTCTCTTCCATTGGCCGCGAATATTATTGGCTTGCCAGGTCAGGATGCAGGGGACGTTGGCGTTGCAAGCCGTGGTGGTGACGAAGGCTCCAAAGTATCGTGCGCCCACGTTGGTAGCGAAGCCGAGCAGCGGCAGCCCTGCAGAAGCGAGTTAGCGCCAAGACCTCAGACGAGTTTCATAGGGAGTCGGGCGTCTCATACCAATGAGGAGCAGGCAGCCGTTGAACACGATAAACGGAGAACGAATTCGATACTTGTCGCTCAGGTACGCCATAGTGTACATGGCAACTCCTGCAGCGATGTACGGAGGCGCAATGAGGCATTGAGACACGGCGACACTGAATCCCAGACCATCTTTCAGGATCAACGGAAGAAAGTAAGCAATAGCGTATGTGTTGACGGTAGTGAGACCAAAGAGTGCGGCGAAGCCCCAGATCTTGAGGTCATAAGCATTTGCCATATACTCGCGGAGAGAAAAGCTACAGGGCCTAAATCAGCCACGAAGTCAGGGACAGGCGTTTCGGCAAGGACCTACCGTTCAGCAGTGGCGTCCCCTCTGTCCAGTTCGATTCTTGCCACGATAAAGTCGGTCTCTCTCTTGCTCAGCTTGAGGCCCAAAACATGGCTCACAGCGTCGGGGAAGCCCAAGACGGTGAGGTAGGCGAAGCCAGCCACAACACAGGTGAGCACTCCCTGCAGGATGAAGATCCACCTCCACCCCGATATTCCGCTTTGTACAGTTATGGCGCCGGTCTCTTTGTCGACCACGACTCGGCCCCACCAGGAAGGACCGGCGCCATGACCATCCAGCTGCGAGAAGCCGAGAGCCAGGACGCCTGAGAACGCAGACATGGTTGTTCCGATGAGGTAGAACACGGCGTTTCGTTTCTGGAGCTCGTATCTGGGATACCAACAACTAAGCAGGTATGCGCAACCTGAAATCTGTCAGTTGCTGACGGCGTGCGGCATCATCGCCTCATGTCTACTCACCTGGGAAGAATCCAGCCTCGCAAGCCCCAAGGATGAGCCGGAGGGGGATGAGCTCGCTCCAGTTCCTGACGAACCCACTCGCGATGGTTGCCAAACCCCAAACCAGCGTTGTAAGTGACAGAAAAAGGCGTGGTCCTACTTTCCGTAGGATGGCGGTCGACGGAGGCTGGAAAAGCACGTAGGGAATGAAGAACAGGAGCACTACGATAGAGTATCGGCTGCCCGTCATGACCAGATCCGTGCTCATGCCAGAAATCATCGCAATTCCAGTGTTATTCCTGTCCATGAGGGAGACACAGTAGAGGAATCCGAGCGTTGAGACCAGGCGGACGTCAATGCGGCGGATTGTCCTCTTCTGCTCATCAGGAGCCAGAGCTTCGACCGCCGCAACGTAGGCAGCCTGGGCAGCATCGCCGTCACAGGAGGTTGCGAGCTCGAGTTGCTCGCCAACAGCGACGTCTTTGCCGGGTGTATCGTATTTCGCCATCTTTTCAGACGTGCCCAGAGAGGTGAGTCGTAACTGCGACTATTTTGTAATCTGCGGAGAGATGCTAAAGGCTTGAGGTAACGAGGCAGAGGTTAGGGTGCCGGACAGCCTAGATATAGACAGCCCCATTCACTAGCAATCCAAGACATGCCAATGACTATCGGATCCGGATTCAGGCGTGAAGCGGCCTTGGGCTCTCTCGGTTCTGCCAAGTATTCACCTTCATCTTGCAACTGAGGGTTGCCCTTCCAGAGTGTTTTGTCCGCATCAAGTAGTCAAGATGCACATGGTTAGGTCCATGCCCTGCAACGTTCCTTGATAGCCCCTGTCATAATCCTGATGAATTCTCAGCTGCAAGAGATAAACATCGGATCCGGTGTCGCTTGCTCCATACTTGCCACCCCTGGAGCAGCTGAATTGCAACCCTTACAATGGTTCCTTACTTTACCCCGCAAAGTTCAACCCCATACCCCTCAAAAAACTACTGCAACTCCCCGGATTTGTGGCGTTCGCAACTTAACCGAGTACTACGATAGTTCCTCAGACAAGGATGGCGGCTTGATGAGGTCTGTGCGGAAACCATATCGGGCCAGGTGCTGCCCATTCCGCGATGACAGAAATAAGAAAGTAGGTGGCCCACCAGGAGGTTGGCCCAATCCAGTGTCAAGTTTTCCGCTTTGATGTCGGTCTCCATGATGAACTTGGAAGGCGGGGGACTGTTATCACCTCGGCGGAATTGCAGTTTCTAGAGGCGTATGCTTGAGACACTAGCTGGAAACCGACAAGTTTCTGCGATCAACAGGACGAGAGGCTTCGCATCGTATACGAGTTACCGAAAACATGACCCGAGTTCACTTGGGTGCGAGCCTTGGACGATATTGAAGCTCGGAACCGTGCCTTCCATGGTAGTCACGAAGCCCTCCTGAGAGGATCCGACATATTGACGGGCATGAAGAAGGATGAACATCTCAGGAAGAATGTTCTTCGGGAAAAGTATATTTATCCCCCAGGCCTCCCCCGAGAAATGCCCTCTACTCAAAAACCCACTTCGTCTCAAAGTGGTCCCCTTCTCCAGTCTGAATAACTGAGCTCTACAATCTCCATCTTCCTCACCATGTCCAATCTCCTTACATTCGCAGGCCTCGCGGGTCTTGTTGCGCATGGCGCGCTGGCAGCAAGCCTAGGTGCCTACAACGTTGATCCCAACAGCGTGTCCGTGTCTGGGATGTCCGCTGGAGGGTTTATGGCGGCCCAGCTGGGCGTTGCCTACTCCAGTACTTTCAAAACAGGCTTCGGTGTGTTTGCCGGTGGCCCCTACGACTGCGCTCGTAACCAACTGGTGAGACCTCTGACTTATACTCAGCACTTGCGCGCCGCGGGGCTATGCTAATGTTCGTCACTGAAACAGTACAGCACCTGCATGTACAATCAGAACCCGTCCATCACCAAGCCAGTCGCCAACATGAACTCCTGGAGTGGGAGTCAAATTGACCCCATCGCCAATCTGCAAGATCGCCAGATTTACATGCAGGTTGGATCCGCCGATACAACCGTGGGGCCGAAGCCCATGAATCAGCTCAAGGCGCAGTTGGCCAACTTTAATAATCCATCCAAGGTCTCCTTCGTCACCACCAGCGGCGCTGCTCACGTATTTCCAGCCGACTTTGATTCGACTGGCAACAACCAGTGCGGGCAAGCAGCGTCCCCCTACATCAGCAACTGTGGTTACGATGGTGCAGGTGAAGTGTTGAAGTGGATGTACGGTGATCTCACACCCAGGCAGAACGGACAGCTCTCTGGCAGTGTAGTATCCTTCTCCCAAACAGGCACCTATGGCGCCTCTGGAATGGACAGCACTGGATATCTCTACGTTCCACAGGCTTGCCAGAGTGGTTCCGCATGCAAACTGCATGTGGCTCTTCATGGATGCCTGCAGAGCTATGGCAATATCGGAAACAAGTTTATCAGCAACACAGGCTACAACAAATGGGCTGGTAAGTCAGACTTATTTTGCTGTTTTGTCTCTGGGCCGTTGGCTAAAATAACCTTGATACAGATACGAACAACATCATCATTCTCTACCCGCAAGCCAAGGCTGACTCTTCGATCCATGTAATCTGGAGTGGACTTTACCTTAGCAACCCTAATGCTTGCTTTGACTGGCTCGGTTGGTATGGTTCCAATGCTGATCAGAAGGGAGGTGAGTTACCTGATTTTTGCCTGTTTGAGAAGATTTGTCCCACTGACGCATGATGTCATTTCGTAGGCGTTCAAATGGCGGCCATTGTCAACCAGGTGAATAAGATCACGAGTGGTTACTCGGGCTAGAGATCATGCCACTATTTCATCGGGAGGTTCCTCGGGTACTGCCAGACCAACGGTTTTCATCTACCGATTCGTTGGCTCTGCTACACTCGCTCTACTCGTGTTCAGACAATAGGCTTCACTGGCTGGAACGAGAATCCATTGTACCTAGACTCCTTCCTTCGTCAGGCTGGGAATGACAATTTAAACTGCCGAACGAAACAAGAATGCGTATCTCATATCGGATTAGTCAAGGGTATATGACACTCTTTACTACCTAGTTTCGTGATAAACAAGCAGACAAAGGCCTACAGCAGAATGAAGGGACTTGATATTCCTTGGGACTCTAGACCCTGCCGTCGCCTTGGCCAACATTTCTTCCTCTGCTTTTTGTTGATCGTCATAACGGCTCTAAAGACGGCATCGGTCACAAGAGTAAAGAACACAGTTATCAACACATGACGGCATTAAACACCATTCCGTAAGCACTGTAAATTTCTTCTATTGCTGTCGAACTGCAGGATCATCATATGACTGCCGTGCGTCTCGAGGATTTTGTACCCAAAGACGGAACTCTCCATATTCATTCTCGGCTTGATCAATACGTGCGTCCGAACAAGCGGTTGGTCTGACAAAGATGCTGTCGGATCCGAATGCAGCGGGAAGAGTAATGCAGTCGGTATCAACGGAAACGTGCTTCGGATCCGATGGAGGATGCAGGATGGCATTGGCGAAGCAGTCAGGATCCTTCGTGTAGCCAGCTGCGGGGCATCATTACAAAGGCGCCATGCGGGCGTGAAAATCCATTGACGGGTTATAAATATAAGCTTGGGAAGGATACCAGCCACCTCGCAGGACTCGAGAGGGAGCCTTGCTCATACACAATGCCCCAACCCACGCCCCTCACGTCTTGCCCGGAATGTTTCGACCCGTCAACAATCCCCTCCGAATCCAGGGCGTTCAATCAAAAGCTGATTGAACTTGCTCTCAGTGCTCCCAAGTGGACGGAAGTGGGAGCTGCCGAGTATCGGCGTCTACGCGCGGCTGGGAAAACTGTTCTCCCTGGTCCAACTCTCCTGGCATCCGCAACCGCGTTCCAGATACCTTCGCGCGACCCGGATCGCCCTATTCCATGCCGACTCCTCAGGCCGCAGAACAACAAGCCTTTGTGTTCCGTTTTCATGCACATCCATGGTGGCGGGTGGGTGCTGCAGGACGAAACATACCAAGACCCGAGGCTACAGGCCATAGCTAATGACCACGGCCTGCTCTGCATCTCGGTCGGCTACCGGCTCGCACCTGAGCATCCTTTCCCCGCGGGACCCGAGGATTGTTACGATGCTGCAGAATGGCTCGTAGCCAACGCTGAGGATATCCTTGGGGCGCCACTGGGTTTCATCGGTGGGGAGTCTGCCGGCGCGCATTTGTCGATGCTCACAACTATCCATTTGCTACAGCATGATAAGGTTGAATTCTCCAGCTTTCGCTTCAGAGGCATTATGCTTCATTTTGGCTGTTATAGCGTGGACTGGACGCCGAGAGTCTATTCATACCGCCGAGGACAATCCTGTCTCGTTCTGGACCGGGACAGTGTGACTGACTTCCGGGAGGCATTCCTACCAGACTGTCCGCCCGAGATGCTGAAGGATCCTCGCGTTAGCCCTCTCTATGCGGATCTGGAGAGCTTGAGAGGAAGGCTACCCTCGGCTCTCTTTACGTGCGGCACTGAGGACTGCCTCCTGGACGATACGTTGTTCATGAACTCCAAATGGTTGGTGGCAGGTGGCGAGTCGGTCCTTTGTATTATACCGGGTGCGCCGCATGGTTATATTATGTTCCCCCGACACTTGGTTGGGAGCGGTGCTGAGGCAGGAATGCGGGCTGTTGATGATTTCCTGGCAGTAAGAACCAAGATTGATTAATGTTAAGGCTGTATGACTAAGATGGTCTGATCTGCTGATAGCTAGGAGGTAGATACTATATAAGGAGCTATGCTTCTCTTAGACATATAAAACTTAGACCTTTTAATAATATAATACCTTCTACTCCCGTAGTATTACTTTATTAGATTATAAGCCTAGAGGGCATTATCTTCCTCTAACAGTAAAAGCTAAATATATTTTATCTTTTATTTTCCCTTAGATAATATAAGAAGTTAAATAACTTCTTTTTATTATATATAAATATTTAGCTTAACTAAGTAACATACTTGATAAGCGAATGCACCACTCAAGCAAGTGCACCACTTGTATTTTTACCCAAAAAGGCAAAATTAAAAAAATCCTTAAAATTCGAAATATAGCTTAAAATAGGTAAGACTTTAATTGTTGCATATGCCTCTACCCAGATTGTCACACGAGTGCAATACAAGAGTCAGAGTGGTGTTACAGATCTGTTGCAGGTCCGGCAGGTCTCGTATCACAGCCTCGTCTCGTCGAATATAATGAGGACGAGGAAGGACGAAGACGAAGGGAGGGAGTTGAATCAATGAATAATCTGTTCTTCTCCATCTTGAGATCATCATTCATCTTGACTGGCCACCCTCGTATCCGACATTAATATAGTGTTTATTACATAATCTATAATCTTACATTACTTTCTAAAAAACTCTAAGACAATTCCTTATCTCATGAGTGCCCACAAGCCTGCACCGAGGTATTTGCAAGGGGGTGGGGCCAATTAAAATGCGCCAAAGAAGAGATACATTAGCTTCCACCTATTTCTCTATGGTGATAAATGTACC
>JBBEOF010005457.1:0-13566 GCA_037576055.1 Fusarium sp. M6JPR69
GGCTAGGACAGGTAAGTCAAGTAGGCCGAGATCCGCCTCATGACGACCGGCGATATCGGCTACTCTTTGGACATCCCAGTGACCTCCCCTCCACCGGCGCGATAGATAGCCTAGGCACCATTGGGGCAGTTGTTGGACTCGAACGTCAGTTGGGGTTAGGGTTAGGGTTAGCCGGCTAGGCCAGTGAAAAGAAAAAGAAAGGAAAGGAAAGAAAGGGAAAAGAAATAAGAATTAAAAGATTAAAATGTAAACCCTAAAACATAAATGTTGAGGGTTAAATGATGTTTCGTATGCTTCATTTCCACAAGACATCGTTGGCGTAGAACAACCCTGATGATTGGATGACTGGCTGAACTTGTGCCCCATGGGTCAGGGGTTTGAACTTGGGGTTAACTTGAGGTTTCAGTTGTTGAAGAGAAAAAGGGGATAATATCATCATCATATGACCATCATCATCAATTATATCTATTCAAATTTAAATTTAATTCGGCATGTATATATGGCATGGGTGGCATACATTTAAAAAGGGGGTGGTGTTGACATTGCTTTGCAGAACCTCCACCACCACTATCATTAATATTATCATTAATCACCAACCATCCACCTCCTGGCAATGGCAGTGGCAAAGGCAAAGGTAAAGGCAATGACAACGGTGGGAGAAAACGAGGACCAAGAGGGGGGGGTTATTAACACGCAGCGCCGAGTAAGGTTCGATACGCAACATAAGGTATGCATATGCCTGACGTGTAGAGCGGCGGTGCCTCCAGGAAGGGACCGCATCAGCGGGATTGTCAGCCACTTCCGCAAGCAGCACCAGCTCAAAGGAGAAGAGCTGGCCCAGGTGACCGCATACTGCTCGGGATTGCCGCTACGGGATCCACACAAGATCCAGCTGCCAGCCGACGGCAGCGCACCGATCGAGGATCTCGCCGTGCTAGGGGGCTGCAGGTGCACCATATGCGGGTACCTGACGATCAACCGAAAGAATATACTCGCCCATCCGAGGAAATCGGACCACGCAGACATCGGGGGCGACTGGGAGGCGGTGGAGCTCCAGACCTTCTCGCAGGGACGCTTCGCGAGGTACTGGGTCATCGAGAGGCCGGTGCCGCGGGACGCTGCGGTTGAAAGGGATGCAAGCCGGTGCTCGGACGAATCGGAGCCGGGCTCGGATGCCGGCGGGTATTATTACGGGGACGAGGCCGATGGGGGGGATTGGGGAGGGATGCTGACCCAGTATGGCCGTGTACTCAAGAAAGAGGAAGACGAGAGGCGACGGATCGCGCAGAAGCCCGGCGGTATCGACCACGACTCGACATGGATCAACAAGACGGGCTGGGCCAAGCACTTCCAGGGGCGAGATCTCAAGAGGATCTACCAGCTAGGACTAGGGCCCAAGTCCAAGGCCGTGCGGAGAGGCATGCGAGACGGCGCCGAACGCGAGGAGCAGGAGACGCTGGCGCGGCTTGTCGAGAGCTTCGATCGAGAGATGTCGAGGTGCGTCGGTCGGCTGGAACGGGTGCCGAACGAGACGCTTCGCTGGCTGAACAGCATCAACCCGGAAACTCCGGTAGGGCAGCCGTTCAAGCTGAAGGAGCATGAGAGTTCCAACGAGAAATATTGGGCGTACGGGGGGCGGTATCTATGCCACTGCTGGCGGGTGTGGAAGCTTGGGCGGGACAAGGCACAGACCGAGGTCGGGATACGCTTCACGGACGAGCAGTGGGGCCGTTTATGTGCCGTTGTGGAGGCTCTCGATAAGGTTGACGGGGGGGTGCCGGGGCCGTTGGGGCCGTCGGGGCCCACCATGGGACGGAGCGGATGCGGATCCACAGTCAACGACCAGCGCGGGCGCCGCGACGACAGCGGCAATGACCCCAACGGCGACAGGGAATCGGCCGGCAATGAAGGTGGCGAGGACGACGACGACGAGGATGATGATGATGAAGAAGAAGAAGCGAGACAGCAGCAGGAGGAGGAGAGGAGGAGGGCGGTGCTCGACCGAAGGGTCTTCGAATTCCTCATCAGCTCGATCAAGCACAAGGTAGCATACGACGTTCATCGCAACCCGCTCGTACACTTCACGGCGGTGCTAGGCATTGGCGATGAGAGAACAGGGCACTCGTATAAGCGACCAGCCGGCTATACGGGGCAGCTGGCAGGGCTTGTCTGGTGCGTACGTATGCTGATGTTGGAGCACATCTTCGAGGAGGAGCCGGAGGAGCCGGAGGAAATGCGGTTCGAGGTCGTTGAGAAATTTCAGAAGGAACACCGAGAGTGGCTTGTCGACGGATCTTACTCACCATTCAGCACCATGATCGGGTTAATGGCGTACGGCAAGGGCCACCGGAAGAAGGACGGCGGCATGCCGAACGTGATGTGGGAAGAGAACGGCGAGGCTCTGCGATACTTGGGGGAGCGGGTGACGATCGACGAGTTCCGGAAGGCGGCCCAGGTGGCGGTCAGGGAGGCCGAAAAGCTGCTCGACCGGCTGATGTACGGCCAATGGGCGAGGGTGAAAGCGACGATCGAACTGGGACGGATCGTCGACAGCTTGACGTTCGAGGGTGCCGGGCGGTCGTTTGCGACGAACGGCAGGAATCAGTGGCTCCGGCCGGGCCACCGCAGAGTCGCCGAGCTGGGGAAGGCCAAGCTCTGGCGGCAGGGCCGGGGCTGGAGACGCAAGGCCGTGGGGCAGTTTCTCTCAACCTTCCGGCTCTTCGCAATGGCGATGGCCGTCGTCACACACATCTGGTGGGGGATGCCCGGGCGAGGCCCGGAGCTCTTGACGATGCGGCACTGTGACTCACAGCAGCTCATCCGCAGCGCGTTCATCTTTGACGGACAGATGATGATCATCACCGACCGGGATAAGAGCCGGGCAGTCCGCGGCATCGGCAGGAAGGTGGCACGGTTCCTTCCCGAGCTGCCAACGAAGATGATGGTCGCGTACATCGCGTGGCTCATCCCCACGGCGAGGATGCTGCATGAGCAAGCGGGAATCCAGGGGCCCGGACCGTCTCTCGAAGGCTTTCTATGGGCAGACGCGAGGAAAGGCCGATGGGACACCGAGCTACTCACCCAGCGGCTGAGGCTTCTGACTGCCGAGCATACGGGTCTTACCATGGGTGTTCGGGAGTATCGACACGTCGGGATCGAGATGGGCAGGAAGGTCAGAGGATTGGCGGTGAGGCAGGTGGAAGTGGGCATCGGCGACGAGGCCGACGGCGAGGAGAACAACATGATGGCTGAGGTGGACCCGGTCACCGGAGAAGCACGGGGCAAGCGCCGGTTTGAGTACGTCTTTGACTTGCAATCAACGCACGGCAGCGAGCTGGCGCGGCGTTATGCGGTAAACATCCAGTTCCCAGACCAGCTGCAGCCGCAGATGGTGGCCACTTATCGAGAGGTCAGCCGGTTGTGGCACTGGTTTCTCGCGAGCCCGACAGGGAATGATGATGCCGGTGATCAAGGCTGCTGCTCTGACGTTTTGGAGGCAACGGCAAGCAAGGGTGCTGCCAAGCGGAAGGCTGTTGAGATTGAGGCGGCAGGCATGGGAGAGGAAAGCAAAAGAAGGAGGAAGGTCGGGACAGCTGAAGCAGGGACGCCACCAGTAGGGGGAGGAGGAGGAGGAGGAGGAGGAGGGGCAGTGGCCGGAGGACCAGGCGCTCCGCTTCAACAAGGACTACAACGGCTTCTAGGAGAGGGCGCAAGTTGGAAGTCTGACGAGCAGCACGAATGCATGGTGAGAATCATGGACATGAGGAGGGGTGAGGTGCTGATCTGTGTGCTTCCAACCGGTGGTGGCAAAAGCATATTCTTCATGCTCCCCGCGGTTGCGGAAGAGACCGGCACCAGCATCGTGGTGGTCCCGTTCGTGGCGCTGATGGACGACATCTTGGATCGGGCTCGCGACGATTTCGGTATCGACTGTCTGAAGTGGGAACCGGCCATGACTGCGGGAAGAGACGAGGCTCAGCCGGATGCGCGTCTCGTCGTCGTCAGCGCCGATCTGGCAAACTCCCCCGAGTTCATCAGCTACGTGGACAACCGACGAGCGCGAGGCTTACTCCGCCGGATCTTCTTCGATGAGAGCCACACCGCCATCGTCGACGCCAGCTACCGGGAGCGGCTCGAGTCGCTGAAAGGGCTGCATCGATACGACTGCCCAGTGGTGCTACTGACGGCTACGCTGCCGGTGAAGATGGAGAAGTGGTTCCGCAGGCTGATGCTGGCAGAGGACGCAGCCATAGTCCGAGCTAGCACTGCTAAGCTTAATATCCGGTACCGCATCCGGAAGGTCAAGGGTGGAGCGGCCGCGGTTGAGAAGGAGGTCATCAAGGCGAAGCTCCGGATCGAAGAGCGGATGCAGAGCGGTCAGAGAGGGGTGATATATTGCCGAACGAAGAAACAATGCGAGGCGTTGGCCGGCAAGCTGGGATGCTCGTTCTACCACGCCGGAATCGAGGATAAAGGCAGGCGGCGAGCGATCTTACAGGAGTGGGCTAGGGCTACTGGCGAGGGACCCAGTCGGTGGATCGTGGCGACGACCGGACTCGGGACGGGTATCGATATCGGCGGCATCGTCGCTGTCATCCACATGGAACAACCGTACGGGCTCGTTGACTTTGTACAGCAGACCGGGCGCGGCGGGCGGCGGAGCGGAGAGGCGGTGGACTCGGTGATTGTGCTGGGCAGCGGACGAGTGCCGCGCGACCAGCACAGCAGTGACATCGAACATCTCAACCGCCAGGCGATGGAGGAATTCATCCATACTTCCGGCTGTCGACGAGTGGCACTAGGCGTGTTCATGGACGGCAAGGGATTGCAATGCGACGAGATGATAGGGGCAGAACGGTGTGATCGATGTGAAGAGCGGGCAGGTGAGGAAGGGGCTATGGGTTTGACGAGCAACCGGCTAAAGGAGCATATCAAGAGGGAAGCTCGGGGGCGTCGAGCGCTAGAGCGATGGCTCGACGAGGCAGACGGCAATTATGGGGTATATCTAGTGAAGTGGCACAAAGACGGGCGGCGGGGGGGTAGAGAAGAGGAGTATCAACACCGGCTCGACCGGTGTCCAATCGTAAAGGCAGAAGATTATTTCGCGTGGCGAGGACGGCTCGACTTTGCGGTTCACAGTTGTTGCTAGGGCTGCGGGCTCCCGGAAGGATGGTGCGCCAAGCTGGTTACATAGAAGGGGCAAGAGAGGTGTCGGTATCGCGATTAGGTGATGCCGGTATTAATGGTTATGGGGAGAAGCGCGAGGCTTCGCAGGATAGTAATGGAGGAATTTGATATTGATGCGGCGGAAGATGAGGATAAGTATATCGAGTGGATTTGCAGGACTAGGCGGTTATACGGGGCAGAGATAACAAACGGAATCGCGGTTTGGGATTTGATTGTTCGGCAGCTTTGCACGCGAGGTAAGTGCTGACGATGGGGGTTATCTTTGAGACGTATCATGGGCATAGGTGGATCCGGATGATAATAATGACGGTTACTGGAAGCCGTAATTAAAAGCAGGCCCGTATTTGCAATTAGTATTAATTGGTTTTTTATTTTATTATTATTATTATTAAACTAAAGAGATTAAGCTAAAGAGATAGATTAGATTAGATTGGATCTAAGGCGAGAAGTAAAGCATAAGCGGTGATGATTAATTGATGCAGGGTAATCAAGGTAAGCATTTCAGTATAGCGTAAGTGATTATTTTAAGGCGCGGGTTGGCGAAGACGACGGAATAAAAATAATAAAGCGGGTAGTTTTAGAGAGTAGTTTACTATTATGGTTCGAGTAAGGAAATGCCACATTATGTCACGTCGTGTCATCATCATATAGTGGTATAATAATTAGGGTATAAATAGGGGAGGTAAGGATGGTTATTAGTGAGGCACAGAGAGAGATATTAATAGGTATAGGGTAGGTAAGTGGAGGAGTAAAGGCCGCTTCTTTTTTTTTTTTTTTTTTTTTTTTTTTTTTTCCGCTGCATTAGCCGGGAGTGGTTTAAGCGGGGTTAAGGACGGATAAGAAGACAAAGGAAGGAAAGGGGGCAAAAAAGAGAACAAGGAGTCATTAAGGGGAGAAGTACAAGAGGGAAGGCAGCTCATCGAGCGTTCATTAAAAAGGGAGAGTGAACAGGAAGGGAAGAAGGAAGGGGCGGGGAGAGTCAAGGTCAAAATAGTCAAAAAAGCGAAGTTAAAGGACAAACGGACAAAGGAGGTCAAGCGTCGAATAGACGAGTAAAATCAAGGGAATAAACGCGGTTATGTTGGAGAGGGTAAGTCAAAGAGGCGTTAATAGACGAAGAGCACGGTTGGTTGCGGGTTTCACGTTATTCGATGATAATGATGATAATATGAGGTCAAATAAGGAGATAGGCGGGGCGGGCTAAGTCAAAGAAGTAGCAAAGTTTTTGCGGGTAGGGTTATAAAGTAGATAATAAAAGAGAGTATGGTTATAATTTGGCATTACTAGGAGTTTATGGGTTCGGATGGTTTCGGTGGGGTAGAGATATATAGAGGTGTGTTCGAGGACGGTCACAAGGCAGAGAAAGAGTAGGCAGAGGAGAAAGCGAGGCCGGGACAAATAAGCAAGGTGGCAGAGTTAAGAGTTCGCCGTGGGCACAGGCAAGAAGGTTAGAGCAGCTAAGGATAGGTAAAGCGTAGGGAGCGAGTAGGTAGGGGAGTAAGAGAGGACAAGGCAAGTCGGCAGCAAAGGGGGTCATAGAGATAGGGATATAGGAGGAGGAGAGAGAGGCAGATTATCAGAGGAGCCAGCGATTAATTCAACAAGTAGAGGCAGAGCAGAGGTTATAGGTAATACAGGAGGCAAAGGAAGTAGGCATATTTAAGGATATATTAGCAGAGTGGGCGGGGGTATTATGGTGCATACAAGATAGATAGAGAGGTCAGAAGAGGTATATCACAAGATAAAGATAAGGTAAGTAGTTTACGCAGGGATGCCACAGAGGTTAGGGGATTTCATACGAGAGAGCGGGCATAGAGGGCGAGATAAAAAGAGAAGCAAGGTAATTATTTATTTATGGTACATAGAACATAGATATAGGAGCAGCGGGTCATACAGACGAAGGGGAGGAGAGAGAGAGAGAGATTTAAGTAATAATAGGGATAGCAGGGATAATAAGGGGGGAGGGGGCAAGCAATGGATGCAAACAGTTAGGGTAAAGAGGTTATGAAATTTATAAAGGGTAGGGAGTGCCGACGGGAAGAATTAGACCAAGAGATAGATAGGTTCATAGGGCGAGTAAGGTGCGAGGTAAGAGAAGAAGAGTATTGCGATATTTATAGCGAGCGAGCGTTAAGTATAAAGATATAGGCATTGGTAAGGGACGCATGATGGGCCGGTGGAGAAGGTAAAGACAAAGAGGATATAGCGAGGGCGGCCGAGATTGAGGCGGATTATGAGGGAAGCAGGAGGTTGATCCGGCAGACAGAGAGGGAGCGAGCGTTGAATATGATGAAGGAGGCGCAAGATGCGGCGGATTTTGAGGCAGAGTTGGACGAGTGGAGTAGGTGTCGCATCGTGTATAAGGAGGGAGGGTATGATGATGACGAGGAGGATGTTGAGCAGGGAATAGATGCGTGTGCGAAGAAAGGGTCGCGGATGTGGCAATTGTTCACGGAGAAAGGCAATGAGGTCGGGGAAGGAATGTTTAAGAAGAAGAGGTTTATGAGTTGAGCCGCGGTGCGATGAGGCATAAGGGGTCGAGGTATGAAAGTGAGTTTTAGTGGGTCGTAGTCGCATTAGATTTGTGATATTGGTATGATTGAGCGAGTAAGTAGGGTGAAGAGGGAAAATGAAGCAGCGTATGACGAATCGAGGCATGGGTTGAGAGATACAACGGGGTTGAGTGAAGAGAGTAAAGCAAAGAGAGATATGTATAGGCGTAGAAGAAAAACACATTGGCAGGTGAGGTGGAGGTCAATGGTTATATAGGATAGGTTTCGATCATAGGTGCAATGGGTTAGAGGGAAAACACGGTGCGAGTTACAGAGGGTAAGGATTGTAATTTTGAGGATGGATGGATGTAATATAAGGAAGGCGTTGGCAGAGCAGTAGCGACACGATAATAGTGGATGGATTGTGTGTAGACGCATGGGTTGGGGGTTAGGCAGGGTTTAGAGCGGGGTTACATGCAAGGTAATCAAGTAATCAAGGAGATGCGAGGTAATCAAGTCATTATAAAGAGACGAGGTAATCAAGTCATCATACAGAGACGAGGTAATCAAGTCATCAAGACAGTGCACGGTAAGCATGTCATCAGGGAGAGGCGGTGTAATCAAGCAATGTAATCAAGCAATCAGGTAGATGGAAGTAATCGAGGAAACACGGCAGGATAGGGTTAGCAAGTAATCAGGTAGATCAAAAGACAAGGAGTGGTGGAGTGGTTATATAGTAAGACACATGAAAGAGGAACAGGGGTCAGAGATTAGGGTTAGGGGCAGGAGCAAACGTTAAGGTTAGGGTTGGCGGTGTTTTTAAGGGTTAGGGTTAGAAGCGTCAGGGTTAAGGTTATGTTTTTAGGGTTAGAGAAGAGAGTAGTTTTTAGAGGTAAGTAAGGAGTAGGTTGGGTTAGGATGGGGGTTGGGGGATGGAGTGGTAAGGGGTTCAAGACAGACGACGTAGAGCAAACGAATAGTGAGTAGACGTTGGAGTGTTGAGAGTTGTGGGTTAGTAGGGGAGTAGGTGTGAGGTTTGAATGTTATTTTGAGTTGGGTTTGACATAGTGAAGCAGGGGGGAAATGGCAGGGAGAGGATGGGGGAATGTTTAGTTAGAGTGAGAAGTGGAATAAAAGGAGAGCGTTGGAGTGGGGCGAGGAAGGAGCAAACAGTTCAGGTACAGGGACATGTGTGTGTGTAGCGAAGGTTGGTGAAGTAGAGTTTTGAGTGGTTTACGTAGGGTTACAAGAGGGTTGGTGAAGAGAAGGGGGGCGGAAGAAGGAGAAGGGTTTTAGTCAACAAAGGATAGGGAAACGACAGAGGGTGGAGAGGTACGGGAAAAGAAAGAGAGAAAGGAAAAATGGAAGGGGGAGCAAGAAAGGTTAGACAAGGTAGGAGGGAGTATAGGAGGGTTAGAAACGGAGTTATTAAGAAAGGGTTAAGTAGTGAGTTAGGTGTCCGGAAGGCGAGGGCAGCATTAAGGTAGACGTAGTTAAGTATTAGGTTTGGTTAAGGGTTAGAGAGGCAAGTAGAGAAGGGGAGGGTCAGAAGGATAGTAAGATAAGGGATCATGTCAAGGAGAAAAAGGTTGGCAAGTATAGGGTAGGAAAGCAGGCAGGGTGGGGTTATTTCATAGCGAGTTATCAGCAGTCAATTAGTATTAACGCAGGGTTAAGAGCGGGGAAGAAAAGGAGAAAGTAAGAGCAGTTAGGGAGTAGAGTAAATGACGTAGATATAAGAAGTTTGAGATTAATATGGGTTATTTTATAGTTTAAGAGTGTGAGAGGAGGAGAGTTGAGTTGAAAGGGAACGCAAGCGTTTAAAGGGAGTCCAGTGAAGTCAACGGATAGTTCAGGTAGGTTCAGGCACAGGAGAGCACAGGAGTAGAAGCATAAGAAGAGGGGGGTAACATATAGGTTAGGAAAAGGTAGAGGAGTGTTATTTGCGGAGTTAAGCAGAGCAACATAGTTAGGTTTTTCAAGTATTTCAAGTTTATAAGGCGGGTAAACAAGGTTCGGGTTAAAGCGAAAGTGGTTTAGAGCATAGAATATAGGGTGAAAGAAGTAAAGAGAGAGACAGCAAGCAAGGAGGAGTGTGGACAGGGCGAAGTGGTTTATAGGTGTTTTGTAGTCGCGTTTGGTTGGGACGAGAAGCGTGGTTATTTGGAGAGTTAGAAGGGTAAACGGGATTAGAAGGGAAAAGGTTATTAGGACGGAGTCGGAAGGCATTAAGAAAGGTGGGGGTTGTTTGTTTATTGAATACAAGATAGGGATAGAGTAGGAGGGCAAGTATTTTAGGGAAGGTTTAGGGTTGGGGAAGGAGTCAAAGGGGATAAGAAGAGAGAAAAGAAGCAGAAAGAGGTTAGTAAATAGCAAAAAGGTAGAAGGCAGTTAACATAAGGAGAGCAAGGTTTAGAAAGAAGGTAGAATTAGGCAGGTGCAAAGTATAAGAGTAGCAGAGGGTAAAAAAAAGTAGGAAGGTAAGCGCGAGAGGAAGGGGTAGCAAAGTTAAAGAGTTCAGGACGGGGCAGAAAGAGTAAGGAAGGAAGAACAACGTTAAGGCAGTAGGGTAAGGTATGAGGTTAGAAATAGGAGGAGAGGTAGAAATAGGGCAAGAGAAGCAGTGGAAAGGCGAGTAGGCAAAGTGCGCAGGTATAGGAGCGGGGTCAGGGTCGAAGAAGGTATAGAGAGGACGTTAAGGTTAGGGAAGTAGTAGGCACAGCAAGGTGGAGGTCGGTTTTTGGGCGTCGTGTTAGAGGCGGTTTTCGGAGGCAAGGAGTGCAAAGGTTTAGGGTTGGACGTAGAAGAAGGTAAGATTCAGGGGTGAGGGGTAGGTTAAGAAAAGAGAGGAAGGATAAAGGGAGAAGAAAGAGGAGAGGAAGAAAGGGGTTATAAGTAGCGTTGGAGAGGAGGGTTAGGTAGGGAGAAGGGAGGAGAGAGGGTTAAGAGGTTGTGGTCGGTGAAAAGGAGATGTAGAAGAGTTAGTAAAGAGTGGAAAGGGTAAGGGTGAAGAGGTTAGGTCAAGTGTCAGGGTAAGAAGCGTGAAAAGGCGTTAGGGTGGGAGGTTGAGTTAAGAGTTAGGGTTGGTTGCGAAGGTTATAGCGGTAAGAAGGTAGAGAGTTAAGCGAGTTTTAGACAAAGGTGGTTTTTTTTTTAAAGGAAAGGAGAGGGAAAGAGTAGTAAGAAGAAGGAGGAAAGAAAGGGAGAGTTAGAAGAAGGCGAGAGCAGGAGTAAGTTAGTTTGGGTTTAGTGTATTAGGGAAGTAAAGACGTAAGTAAGGGTTAGAGGGGGTAAAGAGTGTGTGTAGGGTAAGAGGACGAAGTAGAGTGAAGGGTTTGGTAGTATAAGCGAAAGTGCAGTTAAGTGTGGTTAGAGTAAGTTTTATGAGTAAGGTGAGAAAAGCAAAAAGTAGTTAGTGTGGAAAAGAGAGTGGAAAGTGAGTGGAAAGTGAGTGTGGTGAGGGTTAAGGTTAGAAGGGTTGGAAGAGGAAAAGTAGTTGTAGAAAGGGGTGGGGGAAGTTTAGTAGAGAGAAAGAAAAGTTAGGTGGCAGAGTAGAGGGTAGAGAAGGAAAGTAGTGGGAAGAAAGCGGGGAAGAAAGGGAGTTGTGAGTGTCAGGGTGTGGAGGCGGAGAAGGAAGGTTTAGGCAAGTAGTCGGTGAAGAGTGAAGAGTTGGTGGGGGTTAAAGAGGGAGGAGGTGAGTTTGTAGGAGTGGTTGGCAGAGTAGGGTTGTTTTGGAGTTGGTAGTGGCTGTATTTGAGAGAAGAAGGTAGAGTAAGAGTTTTTGGGTAAAAAGAGTAGTTTTATAAGTTAAGGGGAAGTTGCGGTTAGGAGTGGAGTTTGGAGAGAAGTGTTGTTGAGTGGGTTTGAAAGGGGGTTATTTGTGAAAAGAAAAGGTAGGGTTGAAAGGGTAGTGGAGGGGGGGAGGGTGAGTTGTTTGGGTTAGAGGAGGAAAGTTGGGTAGGGTTGGAGGAGGGAAGTTAGGTGGGGTTTGGTGGGGTAAAGAAGTGGTTGAAAGAGTAGTAGGTGTAAAGGAGAGTTAGTGGGAAGTGAAAGAGGCAGGGGAGGGGTTGAGGTGTAAAGGAAGGTAGAGTGGTGTTGAAGAGTGGTTGAAAGAGGGGGTTAGTAGAGAAGGAAGGGAGAAGGAGTAGTAAAGTTGTTGAGGTTGGTGAAGGTGTTAGGGAAGTAAGGGGTTTTAGGTGGTGTAGGAGGAGGTTGGTTTGAAGAAGTTGGGGAAAGGAAGGGGAGAAGTTTAAGGGGAGTGTTTAGGTAGAGGAGAGGAAGAGAAAGAGAAAGAGAAAGAGGAAGAGGAAGAGGAAGAGGAAGGGAGTTGAGGGGGTTTGTAGTGGGAGAGGTTTGTGAGTAGGAAGTAGAGAGTGAAGAGTTTTAGAGTTAGGAGGGGAGAAGGGGAGGGTGAGTAGTAAGAAAGAGTGGTAGTTGAGAAAGTAGGTGAAGGTAAGGAGAAGGTGGGGTAAGTTAAAGTTTTATGAAGTTGAAAGGTTAGGGTTAGAAGTGAGTTAAAGTGTTAGGGGTTAGTGGTGAGTGTGAGGGTGAGTGTGGGGGTGGGAGTAGAGTGAGTGGTTGTGAAAGGGTAAAGTGAAGGGGTAAGTAGTAAAGAAAGAAGGGGTGGGAGGAGTAGAAGGAAGAAAGAGAAGGAGGGTTGGGTGGGGTGAGTGTTTAGGAGAAGGGAAGAGAGGGTTGAAAAAGAGAAAGAGGGGAGGAAGGGTAGTTGGGAAGTTGTGGTGGGTGGAGGTGGAAGAGTAGAAAGGTAGTAAGAGTTGTGTTAGTTTGGTAGAGAGGTGGAGGTAAAGTTTGAAGTGAAGTAGAAGGAGGGGAAAGGGTTAGTGTAAGTGTAGGGGCGTGAGAAGTAGGGAGAAGTAGGGTTGTAGGGGGTTTTAGAGAAGTAAGGTTGTTTTAGAGCGAGAGGGAGAAAAGGGAGGTAGTTGAAGAAGTAGTAGGTGTAAAGGTTTAGGTGAGTTTAGGTAGAGGTTAAGGGTGGGGGAAAGTAAGGGTAGTTAGGTAGTGGTGAGGAAGTAAGGGAGTGAGTTGTAGGAAAAGAGGTTGAAGTTTGGGAGAAGGGTGGGTGTTAAGGAGAGTGAGGGGGTAGTTAGTGAGTGTTAGGTTGAGGGGAAGAGAGAAGTAGAAGAGGGAGAGTGAGGTGTGTGGAGTTGGGAAAGGAAGGGAAAGGGGAAAGAGGAGTAAAAGTAGGTTAAGGTAAGAGAGTAGGGTTTGGTTAGGTGAAAGGTAGTTAGGAGAAGAGTAGAAAGGGTGGTTGTAAGGGAAAGGTAAGGTTGAGTTAAGAAGAGGGTAGGAGAGGGTAGAGAAGGGAAAAGGAGGAGGGAGGAGGGGTGAAAGAGAAAAGAGTTTAGTGAAGTTTAGAGTGGAGAAGAAGAGGGAAGAGTGTGTTGGTGTGGTTAGGTTGGTGTTAAGGGTTAGGGGGAGTGGTTGGTGTTAAGGGTTAGGGGGAGTGGTTGAGTTGAGGGTTAGGGTTAAGTGTTTGTGGTGAAGGTTAGGGGGAGTGGTTGAGTTGAGGGTTAGGGTTAAGTGTTTGTGGTGAAGGTTAGGGGGAGTGGTTGAGTTGAGGGTTAGGGTTAAGTGTTTGTGGTGAAGGTTTAGGGGTTACGAAGAAAGGGTTAATTAGGGTAGGGTTGGGTGTGTTTAGCACTCGGCAGAGGCGTGGTAGCGCAAAAGGGCAGAAAAGGGAGGAGGTAGTGGGAGTGCTGGGACACAGTGTGAATACAGTACAAAACAAATCTTCAGCACTGTTTCGGGTTAGGGTTAGGGTTAGGGTTAGGGTTAGGGTTAGTATTTACTATCTAAGCTAATCTGCCTAGGGGGTTTCTTCTAGCTAAAGATATAGCTTATAAGGTAAAGAGAAGAGATATTTCTA